>JAPMOB010243930.1:0-13275 GCA_029875015.1 Lepomis gibbosus | reverse complement strand
TTTGGTTTCATACAGTTGTAGTAATGGCGAGTTGTGTTTATTCACCTCATCGCGTTAAAATCGCCTTCTCGCATTGTGTGAACACTTGCAGCGAATGTACTCTCGCGTGGAAAGCGCTGCGAGGCGAAAAATCGCGTTTGGTCTGAAACCGGCGTAAGGGAGTGTCCACCAAAGTGTTTTTTTTCTCACGCCAGTGTCTTTTTTCAATTCATTCCAATGGAAGCACAGTGTTTTTCCGAGCTGCTAAAAATGGCAGGAGCGTGACGAGGCGCTAAGCACTAAGCGTCTTTTTCCGGTCGCCGACAGTTGAAATATGTTCAACTTTGGGGAAAAAGCTGCGCTCGTCACTGTCATTTTTTGCTCAGCTGTCCAATCACAGTAAAGGGACAAAGGGCGGGACAAATACTACACCGTAGCAATAGTTACTATCCTGGAACAGGGCTTCGTCCAACCTCAGCTCTTGGATTAAACGGTGGTGCTCACGGAGATGTTTCTTCGCCCACAAAATTACATGAACCCACAGATGGTGAGTCCGTCCTCTCTCTGTACCTGCTTCAGCCTTCTCTCTCTTACAGAGCAAGGGCCAGAGTAAGTGCTCTACTCTGTGTTGACGTTTTTACATCCAGTAAAGTTAGGTAGAACCACTTGCATAAAATGTATCATAGCAATCAAAGCAATCGTAAATAAACGCTGCGCCTCAAAAACGCCCGCTAGCGCTCCCTGCTGGGCGTTTGCAGAAGAGCAGCTACCGTTTTCAGCTAGCAAAAAACGCTTTGGTGGACACGGTGTGTAAATGGTTCCTGGCCAGACTCAAACCAAGGGCATTGCAATTACATGGTTATTCATATAGGAAACACAGGGGTGTTCTTTTTTTGAATATATTGATGAAGTGTTTTTTTTTCTATTCCATTGAGTAGTTTATATGACCACCCTATTACTTTAGCCTATACAATGACCAATTTTTGAAAAATCTATCTACAATTAAAAACTTTAATAGCTAAAATATTTGACATTTTTAGATTCCATCATATTTTTTAAATAATGGCAAGCAGCTTGACATATCCACATTCAAATAGTGAGAAGACAAGGCAGGAGCGGACTATGGAAGTATGGAATTCTTGGTAAGGAGAAAAAAAAGAGATGCCTTCCTTTCTGTGGACACAAAAAACAGTATAGTACTGTTGGTATTTCAAACATGCACAGCAAGGCGCCTGGCACAGTGCAGCTAAATTAATGTTTTGGGCAAAATATGAAAGGCTTAAACACAGCTACATTTAGTTCTGACATACCACAATGACATCAAAATGCTTTCAGATGGTGTCAGAAGCAATTGTTTTGGAGAATTACATTTTTCCCATCAAACACCAAGGTTTTTCAGCAACATTGCTACCTCTTAGTGCTGGCTACTGTGGCACTGGTATTACACACCCTGATGACCAAAATCATTTTACTATTGCTTATTCATTACACCCATTTTAAAAAATATGTTGCAAAAAATATATCTGTTTAAAACAGTTTAAACAGATTGTAGATTTACTTTGTGCCTTGTACTTTACAATGGCTGGTTTCTCCCTCTAAAATGGTCTATTGGAATTGTGTTGCACTTGTGTTTCCACATGGCTTCAACATCTTATAATCACAGCCACTGTCATCATAACAAATCTGTATAATGGTGCTGATGTAACCATGATTGACTACAGGGGCAGTTAAAGGCCATGGACTAAACAGGTAAGACGTGACCTTTAGGAAGATTTACACATCCAATCAGCAGTTAGTCAGAGTCATTAATTAGAGTGACCTGCCTTTATTTATCAAACACAACTGCGCGCTACAATGACATCTCTCTGCGGTGTAATGTAATTATGACCTATATTATGCTGTAAATTGGAACTGATCTTTTCAGTTTTAATAGAAATGTTTTAATGGTAAAATCCTCGTCCTACCCCAAAAACAGACACACACACAATGACTAACAAGAAGTCAATGCCAGGAAACGAAACTGCCATTCAGTCTGAATTTTAAGTAAAGTTGTCAAAGAAAGAGACTGCTGAAAAGGAGTGTTGGGATGGCTAATGTGCCATCTAACTATTCAGTCATCCTCTTCTTTCCCACTGTCTCTCTTTCTTGTGAGGCTCTGTCTCATACTGCTTTCTCATTTTTCTTCCTTCCTCTAACGCTCCTTCCATGTACTCTGCCAACAGTAAGTATTCCCTTCTTCTTGGCAGGTTGCCGGATGCTACAAGACTTTGATCTACTGCCACCTTTTAACAAATTCTCCATTTCCTGTCGGAGCTAAAGGGATCGAAGGAGTCTGGGGAGGAGGAGGAGGAGGAGGAGGAGGGAGAGGCGCCCACAGAGGGAGACAGAAAGGGGCGAGACAAATAGGCAACAAAGGTAAGATTGAAAATGAGGAGGTGAAGGCTGTAAAAATTAAAAATACAAACAGGTCACCAACAAGACATGCATCCCCCACCTCATTTAACCACTTTGTCTTCTTCTTCCCCCTCAGTTTCTCAGCGATCATCAAGCAACAGTGTGGCAACATTTCAGGCTTGGCTGCTTATTGGAAAGCTGTCTGCCCACGTTGATACAGCACTTCCTTAACTTCTACCACACACTGGATGGGAAAGTAGCTGACTGCAGCTTCCCCCATGCGTTAACAATCTGAAGCCTGAACAACAAGTTTGCACTGGCAACAAACAAAGCCTAAAGCTAAATGCTTTACTTTGTAGTTGCTCAGTAAAGTCCATTACTCACAAAGTAGTGACACATGTGGGTGTTGGAAATGTGCTGGTAAAGGTGCTAGTACACTTATTAGCAACTGACATGAACACACACTAACAGAAAGGAGTTCTTTAATTTACAGAGAAGAACTAATAGCTCCTGACTTTAAGAATGTAAGCAAAGTTGAGGATTTCGTTTTTATTTTATAGAACCAGTATAGGAACATTCAAGGCAGACAGATCTTTTGGATTATTCATATTTTACGTTTTTCATACGTTTTTCTTTACATGATTCAATATGACTTAAAAGCCTATCACTTGTAATACTGAAGATCTTTTTAGGTCAGAAAAGTAGTTTAGTAACTTGTGATGGCATTACAGTCCTCATTTATCACTTCTTTCAAAAACAAATCAGGCAGAATAAATAAATAAAAACATTAGAAGATATTTCAACACTCTTGTTTACTGCTTTTAAAAAAAGCTTGAGAATATTTTTATTGGCCTGTTGCAGCTGTTACAATGATTGGGTTTATTTTTTCTGAATATGAGTAGTTTGGCTATTGACACTGATTTTAAAATGAACGTAGGCTATCTATTTTAGGTTAGCAACTATGTTATAGGCCATTATTTGAGCACATTTTATGGCATGATTGGATTTTTCATTTCATTGCTTTATGAAGTTAAGTTCATTTGAACAATGTTTGAAACACTTTTTAGTGTGTTAAATGAATTAATCTCATTTTGAGGTGACAAGTTTTTTAAAGAGAGGTGGAAGATAACTTATTCAGTGCCCAATTAAGTCACAGTATACTGTTCACTACCAACATGTTATGTGTACAGTCAGTCAGAGGGCTAAAATAGTTACAAATGCCTCTTAAGCCAACATTTTTCTTCTAAATTCAAATCTTTAGCCATATTTACTGTCTTTGTTGCACTTGTCACACAATGGATGGAACGTAAACAGACAGGACTAACCCAAATGCAGAACAACTCAATAGACCAAAACTAAACACAACCAGAAACAAGCAGACAGAACACTGTCAAAAAAGAAAAAAAGAAGAACTATGGCAGGCACAGATCAAACCCAAACAAGATAGGACACAGGAAAAAGCACTAAAGGCACAGAACAGACTAAACAGTAATAATAAAAAATCCACTTCAAATGAGGAAATTTCAGACAGCTGCTTCAGGCATACCTGTCAAGTTTTGGATATGAAAATAAGGGAAATTAAATGAAAACACAAAATAGTATATATGAAGAGCATTTATTTAAATGCTTATTTGCATTTTTTCTGTTCATTTAACATTGCTTGTCTTTACATTTTCATTTCATATTGCTTTTCTTTTAAAGTTTTTCTTTTAATTTCACGTAACTTTTCTTTACTCTTTTATTGAGTTATTGTACAAATTTGTTGCACTTTTCATTCTTTAAGACTGTTCTGGAAGGAGTGTAAATACACTCCTGGGCCAGAGTGGTTAATTTTACACGAGATTAGAGCACAAACAGTTCTGTTGTCTAACATCTACCTGCAGGTGGCAGTTATCGCGAGGCTAGTGACAGAGCTCACACTGGGTATAGGTGCATTCGAGATGATGGCGGCTGACTTTCACCGACTTGATAGTCTAACGTGAGCTGCAGGGGACTGCAGGGGCGGGATATAAAAACGGCGCGAGCTTACTGTAAGCTGAGATCAACGACTGAGACAAATGCTGTGAGACCGGGCAATAGTGTGGTTCCAACTTTGTGCAGCCTGAGAAAAGCAACTGCGGCCGCCGGACTCGGCGCCTGCAGCTGCCCTGCTCCCGCGAGGTTTTAATGTCATGTGACATGGTGACGTTTTGCAGCACCGGCTAAAGTCGGACACGATTTCTAACCAGCATGCCTTACTTTAAGTCCAGCATGCATCACGTTAAGTCAGCGCTGTGCAGCGCTGCATTAAGTCAAACGCACCTAATGTTTTTTTTGATTTTTTACTCCGCCCAGGCCCAGGGTATTATTATTTATTACGGAAGATTTACGGGACAATACTAATACGTGAGGACGGCGGGAAAGAAGGGTAAAATACGAGACTTTCCCGGCTAAACGGGATACTTGACAGGTATGGCTTCAGGCTCCGCAAGAGGGGAGGAGTCAGAGAGAAACTGATGGTTGTCTAACTTATTCTGGATCAATTGCCTAGGGTTTATCTGATCTGGGTCTCTGAAACAGAAAACCCAGCATTTCCTTCATCCCAGGCTGAACATACTCAGAATTTTCACTATTCCCCCTTTCTGAAACGGGCCCTGGATGAGTAAAACAGAACAAACGTAACTCTAAACGGGCAGAAACTAGTAAACACACCTAAGAACCAAGACAATGAACTGACACAGAAGTCTGACTACACAAAACCTAAGATAAGAAAACAGAATGAGACGGAACCAATAACTAAACTAAGCTGAAGATGCAAATAACAAATCAAGGCTGAATAGACGAAACATGAGGCCTAGAACAAAAAACACAGGAAAACCCAAATCCATGAAACATACTGAAACAGGAATCAGACAAGGCAAAATAACAAATACAGACAGACTCAGACCAGGATTTTGACACATGATAAATTTAGTTACGGTAAATTCTCAGGTCCAGGGTATTTGTCTACCTCAACTGCAGAGAGGACCAACCCACTGTTGGAATGTTGGTTCCCTGTTTTCTTTTCCTGCTTCAATTTGCTGTGCAAACTGCTGTGTAAATTCAATTTACAGTTCCACAGCAGTGACTCCATCAGTACAACAATTCATGTCGTACACACCACTCTGCTGTTCCCACTTTCTCTTTGCTAACAGAAATTCAATTTTCATTCAGTTATGTTTTTTTAGTTGCTTAAAAGCCTCTCAAAGCATCTGAAAAGGCATAATCCCTACTGTTCTTGATAGACTGTTACTTTTAGACAAGTGTTAAATTTCACTAACAGCAACAAGAGTAGCAAAGAGTTGAACCCTGCTCTGACTTTCATCAAAGTCATCCGGCAAGGTGCTGCATTGATCCATCAAATACATACAACTACACTGTCCTGGGGTTGCATACTATGTACGTACCTATCATATGATAGATTTTGCTTCCTTCTTCTATTTGTTCTGGGGTGGCAGAAGAGCAACCACAGCTTGGAGCCCGTTATGTATTTGGCTGCAAAGGAGAGGCATTGTATGTCCCCCACAAGACAGATATACCCTCATGGGGCACTGTACTCTTCATATTTTATTGAAGCCATCATCTGAGTTGAGTAAACATATTAGAGTCTACATTATTAATTCCAATTTCTCTTGGATTCTGTTTGTTCACTCCCAACCCTTTATAAAGGAGGTCAAATCCTTCTTCTATAGCAAACACTGCCACCAATTTCCCTCATCCTGAAGACAGAAAGGGACAGAGGGGGAATGGGGTGGAAGGAGGTTAAATGCAAACTGTTTCTATGAAAGGAGTTAAAGGCTGAGTGTGTGTACTTGTAATATGAACAGTTGTGGGGTTTAGAGGCTTTTGGAACCCCAACAATAAGTAATACGGTACACATCAGTCACGTGGGATGGCTGTGGCTCAGGAGATAGAGTGGGTTTCCCGTTAATTGGAAGGTCGGTGGTTCAATCCCCTCCAGGCTACATGTCGAAGTGTCCTAAGATACTGAATCCCTGAATTGCCCCTGTTCCACCAGTGTGTGAGTGTTAGTTTCTGTTTGACCACTTAGGCTCAGTGTGAAATTGTCGAAAAGTGCAAATACGGAGCATTTGCATCTAGCTCCGACAGACGGCTTATGGGCTTTTATTTTATAGGCAAAAAAGGTACTTAACAAAAACAACAACAGGGTGCAGGGTGCATTCAGACTTAATGAGCACTTCAAAGGTAAGGACAGTCGGCACTCTTGTTTTTTTCATCTATTGTACCACGCCCGTTACACTGGAAAATCTATAAGAATTAGTCTTTGGGTATCGTTGTTTCTGTTAAATGAACTCAGCGACTGAATTGTGGAGAATCTAACCGATCTAACGATGTGTAGCATTTCCATACTTATATAGTGATCATATGTTTAAACATTAATATTTTTAATAACGATCTAAGCCGCTTAGAAGCAGCTAAAGCGAGTGACCTGGCGGAGTTTAAGAGGTTTTATACATCGAAAGAACTTCTATAAAAACCAGACCAGGTGTCTAATCGAGGCCTGTGTTTATTTGTCAAAGTGTGTTCCCACAATTGAGCCCTGTTTCAGAAAGCAGGCTTAACAAACTCTGAGTTTATCCCTAAGCTCTGGGCTGATTGAGTCTGAGGTGGGAAACTCTGAATTTTTGTTTCCAGAACAGCTGATCAGAATAAGTTCAATCAACTCTGAGTACGTTGAGCCAGATGGAAGCGTGTGCGTGGGGATGAAAAAAAGCCATCATCAATAGAGCTCTGATACTAGGATTCACCATGGCAACAGGTAAATAAAGGCAGAGCCTCCATTTTAATCGGGTGGAGCTAGAAATATGAATGCGTGCCAACGTGGACCATGATAGGCTCTAAAAGGCAGGAGTGGAAGAAGAATCAATGCGTTAACATTATTAGGCCAAACAGCGTTGCTCATTCATCATTTAACAGACTGGAATTTCCTTAATGAATGATAAAGTGCTACAGCCCATTACATTTGATTTTAAATAGGACGGCTATATTCATTAAGCAATTAACATCAGTAGTTTGTCTTGCTGTTTTGCAAATACATGCCCCAAAATTTTCTTTTGATTCTTAGAAAGCTGGTCAGTGACTACATTTTAAAATGTAGCAAATTTAAATCAAACACAATTATGTAAATTCTCCTTCATGTATAAACTGATACAATTAAATGGGGAGATGGAGGTAATTGGTTTCACACTAAAGGTTACTTGTTCTGGGTTTTTTGGACATTATAGTACTTTGAAATGTTGCCACTTTCATGCTTCTGACATTTAATTCTTATATTTCCACCATAATTATCATACTACTGATATGGCGTCTGATCAAAAGGTTGCATTGATGATTTCATTGAGAGAATTGATTAAATTTACAAAAAATATCAGTGTTAATAACCAGCTTTCGGTGTATCGCATAAAAAGTGGAAAACACAATAAAGGGACCAAATTCATAAAACATAATATGAAAGAGCAATGCTGGCATGTTTGTGTCTGTTTGTGTGCTGATTCATTCACAGTCATATTTTCTGTGCCTATATGATTGTGTCCCGACTGCATGATGGTGTAGACCCCACCTCCTCAGCTCTTTTAAAAAGATCTCACCAGCTCTGTGTTGCAAACCCCAAATGAATTACTCACAATTAATTACTCTGCGAATGCCAAGAGAGTCTGCAGCAATGCCTGGGGGTCCTTGTCTTACTGCAATGGGTCTAATGTCTCACCATGAGGCTGAATCTACCATATCCTGCTCCGAGGGGGGTGGTGTTTGTCCCAGTCAGCTGGGACACAGCCGCCCCCTCCCTCCCCCTGTTGTTCTGCTGCCAGATCTGTCTGTTAAGACGAGATAACAGATGATAGCGAGACTGATGTACCAGCCAATGCCTGCTGGGAATGGCTGCTGTTTGGTGGACAGATACAAATGGCCATCTTGCCCTCTACTGTTCTCATTTTAAGAGTCAGCCCCAACCATTAAGTAACATAAACAGTTGCTTAGCGACCCCTACTCTCTGGGGGGCCCCTAGAAAATATATATTTTTTAATGAACAAAAACTGACAACTTTTCTGCTATTTTTGCCAACAAATAGTGACAAAACAATAAGCTCAGAAATGGACAATATGGACAATTTAATTTTAAAAAATGTATTAATGTGAGTATTTTACTGAAATAAAATTAATAACTAAGACAACAATGAAAGTCCTAACCCTAACCTAAACTGGGCATCTGGGTAAATATGTTAACGCATAGCTGTACCCACCATTCAGGTGAACCCATGCAAAGCGTGATATAGTTAACCAGAGGATTTTACTAGAGGTCACACACCTCTGGAGCAACGAGGGGTGACGTGTCTTGCTCAGGGACACATTGGTTTTGAACCCGGGTCTCTCACACCAATGGCATGTGTCTTATCCAGTACGCCATCACCAGCTCCACCCCCCTTTTCTGCCAAGTCACTTTGACTTCCATCATTCCATCTATCCATCTTCAACTGCTTATCCAGAGTGAAGTCGTGGGGGCAGCAACTCCAGCAGGGGAACCCAAAGCACAATCTCCCACACCACAGTAATCAGCCCTGACTGGGGGATCCAAAATTTTTCCCAGGCCATTGTGGAAAAATAATCTCTCCACCAAATTCTGGGTCATGATCCACTAAATGGTCACAGACCGATGCCAACAGCCATCAGGACGACTTGATCTGCAAAAAGCAGCGATAAGATCCCCAGCCCACAGAACCGCAAACCTTCCCCATCCTAACTATGTCACAGACAGAATTGATGACAAAGCGCAGCTGTGGTGGAGGCCAACCCCCACCTGGAATGAATCCGACTTACTGCCGAAAACCCAGACACAGCTCTCGCTTGGAACGTACAGGGATTGGATAGCCTTGAGAATGGACCCCCTCATCCCATACTTCAGCTGGACCTCCCACAGAATATCCTGAGGGACCAGGTCATATGCCTTCTCTAGATCCACAAAACACATGTAGACCAGAGGGCATACTCACAGGTCTTCTCCAGGATTCTTCCGTTTGCCCTTCCTGAAGTGCCAGATTTTTTGGAAACATTTCGGTCTTAATCTCTTGGACAGCAGCCTCTTTCAATTTTTCTTAGTTCACCCACACTACCCGTTTCAGCTTACCATGGTCTGCCCAGAGTCTTCCCCCACCCCCTTACCCAACTGACCACCAGATGGTGATCGATGGTGATCAAGTGTTCAAAACATGTGGCCTCAGATTAGATGACACTGATCACCGACCTTGCAAACAAGTCTAACAACAAACAACCACTTGGATTTCGATCAGGAAGGCTTTTCTTCCTACTCTACCTAATTACTCTTCTCCTGGTGTCTCTATCATTTCCCACATGTGTGGTGATGTCTCTCTGCAGAACTATAGAGTCCCCTACTGGAGTCCCATGCAGGGATCCATTCAGAGTCTCCAGGAAGGCTGAATAAAGTCCTGAAGTTGGAACAGAATTAAACAGGGTTCAAGTAGAATTCTTGTTTGGCTTTTGTGAAAATTTTTTTTCTCAAATGATAAAGGGAGCAAATGGTTGTGGATCCTAACGTTATACCTATTCTAATTAGGCTATAAATTAGTTTGAGCAAACATGTTTTAATGTGGTAGGCTATATAAAGGAAACATCAAAAGTATTTAAACATCAAAAGTGGTATCAGCTGAGGACAGTCTTTAGGCAAACTGCATGGCTTCAGTCGGCGCGACTACTTATGGTCTGTTACTTAGGTTTGAATATGCGATGTCCGCTCTATTACTGGTTGAGTACTTGTTTGAATAACTTTACAAAACTCTGTTGGCCGTTCGTAGTAGTTAAAAGTAAATTCAAAATGAAATAAGATTTCAAGGAAAAAAATGGCGGTTGCTTTCTTAATCTGATAACTCATAGATAAGTGAAACGAGATAATACCTTTAAACAAACCAAACAAAGGTGAAAAGAAAATTAGTACAATAAAAGTGAGGCCTCAAAATATAATCAGAAAATTGCTGCTTTAAGGTAGTTTCAAAGGCCTTAGAAATAGTCTACTTCATAACTCAAAGGTTTTTGAGGTAAATGTTTTCAAGAGAAAAGAGCACAAGGGCATAAAAAGCATAAGAGAAAAAGAAGTTTATTTCCTTTTAATCTGACCTCTTGTTTTAGCATCCTCCTGGGCGTGTAGAGGGTCACGTTCCACCCACTCGGGTTAAGTTTCTCTTGTTCTTAAGGAAACTTTAATATAAGAAGTTAACATTTTAAAAGTCTATTTGCGCGCTTTTACTCATAACTCTTGTGACAAAGGTCAACACTCTTATTAACATCTTCAGCAGTTGAGAAAAGAGAAGATATCACATTAACAATTCCTACAGTCAGACCACACCATGAATTTGTCTAACTAACTTCTTAATGATCTTAAAAGGTAAGTAAGCAAGTTAACTAAACAATATCAAGGAAAAGACATATTCTGAGTAATAAACCGGCCTTAATAGTAAATAGCAAAATAGCTAAAACAAGGAATCAGATTAGTAACAACCACTAACAGAAATAAATATAAAATGTAACAAAACTCATTTGTACTCATTACCTTCTACCCGCATTTATTGCTCTCAAACACAATTTCTATGATATATGGGAAAGCTAATTAATAAGCAAAACTAATACAAATCACATTGCATTTCACTGGGTAAGTGGTAAGTTGTGATATTACTTAACTGGGATGTTTTAACTATTTAGGGGTGGGATGGCGCATTGGTTAAGACACCCGCCTTTGGTGTGAGAGACCCGGGTTCAATCCCCACTGTGTCCCTGAGCAAGACACTTAACCCCTACTTGCTCCAGAGGCGTGCGACCTCTGACATGTATAGCAACTGTAAGTCGCTTTGGATAAAAGCGTTTTCAGCTAAATGAATAAATGTAAATGTAAGTTAGCAGTTACATATAACTTGTGCTAACAAACTCAAAAAGGGAACAACTACTTAAAAGAAGAAAGGAGCAGATCCTGGATATCCTCATCAATTGTCACCCTAGTGTGAATAGAGAGGACAGGAGTGCGCGTGTGTGTGTGACCCATTTTTGAGACACCATTTTATTATTCCTTACCATAGTGTTGTAGTCAAGACCACCCAAAGAGAGACCAAAACAAGACCAACACTTTAAGAGGATACCAAGTCAAGACCAAGACCGAGGGAGGGTGTGACCAAGACCAGTTCTCCACGTAACATGACACGCAATAAAATGTGGAACAAGATCACAGGTACTTCTCAAATTGATCTGAAAGATCCACATTCCCATTAAAACACCCACAGACAAACAGCTGAAATCACCATAAGCATCTTTTAGTGTTGTGGTCAAGACCGCCAAACCGAGACAAAGTCAACACCAAGACCAGAGGTTATCGAGACCAAGACAAGACCAAGACTTTTAGGGGCTGAGACCAGTCAAGACCAAGACCAAGGGAAGGCGAGACCGAGTCAAGACCAAGACCAGTTCCCCGTATAACATGACACACAATAAAATGTGGAACGAGATCAGAGGTACTTCTCAAATTGATCTGAAAGATCCACATTCCCATTAAAACACTCACATACAAACACTTGGAGCTGAAATCAACTTAACCCATCTTTGTTCAACACTCTTTTTACATGCTTACCACCGCCGGGAGTCGTTAACGGTAACAATATATTTTTAATTAGGGATATTGGTCGTATTTGAAGCAATAAGTTTTAAATCTAATCAAAGTTAGGATGTCAACTAAATCAGACAAAGCAAAAGCAATTTATCTTTTTTTATTTATTTATATGTTCCCTAAGTTATGGTCTTGACTGGATCCTGAGTCCTCAATGTCCGTAACCAAGACAAGACGGAATACAAATGCAGTCGAGCCCGAGACGAGAACAAGACCATCACAAAGTGGTCTTAAGACCGGTCTCAAGACCAAGACCGATCATGAGTACTACAACACTAGCATCTTTATTCAACATTCCTTTTCCATGCTTACCATCACGAGGAGGGGTGACAGTCGTTAATGGTAACAACATGGTTTTAATTAGGCTTATTGGCTGCACTTTTTAGTCACTTCCAGCTCTCCTTGTAGCTCAGACAATCCCTGCTACCTGCGTGTGATAATCCATTCTTTCACCCATATTTTTTGTCTTTATAATTGGTATCTTTATAATAACAAACAGCTGTTTCGTGTGTAGGTTCACGTCATTTTCCACATTTCATGTGTTTTCTTGACAAAACGTGGTTTGGAGACCAGCTTCGGGTGACAGAGTCATTGTCAGCTCGCTTAGTGTGAGACACCCTGTTACCGATCAGTCACATAGTGTGAACACCACAACAACATCAAGACTCCCGTCACAAGACGGCAAGTTGTGTAGCCTGAACAGCACAGCCATCAGCCAATGCTGAAAGTCATGTAGTCTGCACAAGTCTTAAGCCACACCAAGATTTAACTAGTAGTGGTCCATCTCCCCCACAACGAGGTGACATTTCACATCCCCAGAACCAGCCTCTGTTTCCTGGGTCTGGTCCATCAAGACCCCCTGACATTCACGACTTGTGGGACTGTGGGACTTTTCATTGCAAAGTTTGGCTTCTCCAGGTTGGTGTAAGCTCAGTGAAACAGGTAGATGATGGAATCATCCACCTCTATGTCAGCCTGGTACGCAAACTGCAGAGAGTCCAGGCAGTCACGGACCAGGGGCCGTATTACAGAAACTTCCTAGCCGGCAGATCCTATCCTAACTGCTTGGTAACCATGGTTATAAGGGTTAGGAACTGATTTAGGAAAAAGGCCATTACAGATGAACAGTTCCTAAATCAATATTCCTTTCCTAACTTTAGATAGGAAAAGTGTATTACAGAAGCATCCTAACTTCGTAAAATC
>JAPMOB010243928.1:0-46860 GCA_029875015.1 Lepomis gibbosus | reverse complement strand
ACAGACTGATATATTTCAAGTGTGCATTCCTTTTAATTTTGATGATTATAACTGACAACTAATGAAAACCCCAAAATCAGCGTCTCAAAAAACTTGAATATTGTGAAAGGTTCAATATTGAAGACAAATGGTGCCACACTCTTATCAGCTAATTAACTCAAAACACTTGCAAAGGCCTTTAAATGGTCTCTCAGTCTAGTTCTATAGGCTACACAATCATGGGGAAGACTGCTGACTTGACAGTGGTCCAAAAGACGACCATTGACACCTTGCACAAGGAGGGCAGGACACAAAAGGTCATTGCTAAAGAGGCTGGCTGTTCACAGAGCTCTGTGTCCAAGCACATTAATTGAGAGGCGAAGGGAAGGAAAAGATGTGGTAGAAAAAAAGTGTACAAGCAATAGGGATAACCGCACCCTGGAGAGGATTGTGAAACAAAACCCATTCAAAAATGTGGGGGAGATTCACAAAGTGTGGACTGCAGCTGGAGTCAGTGCTTCAAGAGCCACCACGCACAGACGTATGAATAACATGGGTTTCAGCTGTCGCATTCCTTGTGTCAAGCCACTCTTGAACAAGACACAGTGTCAGAAGTGTCTCGCCTGGGCTAAAGACAAAAAGAACTAGACTGCTGCTGAGCGGTCCAAAGTTATCTTCTCTGATGAAAGTAAATTTTGCATTGCATTTGCAAATCAAGGTCCCAGAGTCTGGAGGTAGAGTGGAGAGGCACAGAATCCACGTTGCTTGAAGTCCAGTGTAAAGCTTCCACAGTCAGTTTTAGAGCACTTCATGCTCTATGGAGCTTTATGGAGATGCAGATTTCATTTTCCAACAGGACTTGGCACCTACTCACAGTGTCAAAGCTACCAGTACCTGGTTTAAGGAACATGAGATATAGATGTGTTGTGTGTATAATTTTGTTCAGTGTAGTTAGCTAAAGACCTTAAAACAGTTGTTTGAAATCATATAGTCATAACTACCCACATTAAAGCTCCTACTACTTAGCTAAGCTATCCGGAAGATGTCTGAGTACTTCATTTATTTGGTTGTACAACAAATCTGACCTCGCTGACCTCTGCTCCAAATTTCTTGGCCCTCTACCCACACCCCACCTGTGTGATGTTGCCCCCCCACGTTGCATGCATGCCAAAGCAATGCCTCTCCTCCTTCTCCCCTCTGGATTTACCTCAAGCCGTTCAGATGGTAACCAGAGCAAAGACCTCCACCTGTCCACTGGACCCCATGCCCACAAACCTGGTCAAGACACACCTACCTATCCTCTAAACATCATAAACCCCTCTTTGGAATCTGGCTTTTTAATCTGGCTTCAGAGCACAGAGACCACCCTCATCAAAATCACCAAAGAACTCCTCATTGACGCCGATTCTAGCTACTTCAGCATCCTCATTCTTCTAGATCTCTCAACAGCCTTTGACACAGTTTCCCATACCATCCTCCTTAACTGTCTATCCGAATATGTTGTCTCACTGATAGCACTCTCCTGGCTCCAGTCATAGCTCTCCAATAATAAACGGTTTCTCACCTTCAGAGACTCTAGAGAGTCTAGTTCCCTCCCGGCTGCAGTCAAACAAGGCGTGTGCCTCAAGGCTCTGTGCTTGGACCCCTCCTTTTCATCATTTATGTTCCCACCATGGTCTCAGTTTCCACTGTTATGACGATGATACATAGCTGTATCTTAGCACCAAACGAACCACTCAGCTTCCAAGTCTGTCACTTGTTAACTGCCTGAATGAAATAAAAAACTGAATGTCATCTAATCTGCACAAACTCAACTGACGCAAAACAGAGCTAATGGTAGCGGCTCCTAAGCAACAGCTACAACAGGTCAGAGAGCTCAATGTAGATGGCTGCTCCATCTCCACACTCCCAGAAGTCTGCAACCTGGGTGTCATTTTGGACTCCACCCTGAGTCACATGTCAAAGTCATAACCAAATCTCCCTTCTATCACCACAAGATTATTATTATAATTATTATAATATTGATACATAATTGGCTGACATTGGTACATCACAGAGCTGCAGCTTTATTTTTGTATTGCTGTATCACTCTTGGATCTCTGTGTCTTGTGCCTAAACTTGCTACTGTTTCTGCAGACAGCACTGGGCTGCTTCGTCCTAATTATGTGCTTCACTGTGAAATCTTCGCAACATAAATACCCTGTGCACACAGTGTGGACTTTGCTCAGTTAAAACATTCCCTCTGTAAAACTGTTAAAGCAAATTGGATGTGATATGGTACTACAAAAAAACCATACTCTACAGTATAGGGACCATGTGCAATCGCTTAAAAGGGTCTGTAAGTTATGAGACTTGCCTCTTACATAAATGAAAGCCTAAAATATTAAGGCAATAGGGGCTGAGTATATTTTGGTAAGAAATACAGGGTTCCTTTGGTCATCTTTTGGCAACATCTCCTCGTAAGTCAGGCTTACAATAAAAGGTATTTCTGCAGTGGGGGATATCCGTTCCATCCCTTGTGTATTTTCTCTCCCTTTTGCCCACTCCTGTCATTCCCAAGGCTGCTTTTATTCTACATGGATGAATAAAAAGGCTGTTTTGAGGATGAACACAGCAAAGCTCTCTGGACTACACTAAAGCGCTTCATCACTGATGAACTTTTAGTTGTTGAAGAATATCAAGGCTTAGGTTAGATGCCATGAGAACAGGATGGGCTCAGAATGTTCTTTATTAAATATGAGTGTCTACAAGAATGTGTTAAGTCCCATATGATTTTACTGTGCTTGATGAATTCTGGATGGGAAGGCCAGTAGTTACTGTATTGCTGCAGACATCCCTGAACCAAATTCTAGCGATAACAAAAGGAAAGGAGATGTGACTGCCTGTCACATAACATAACATCTCATTTTACGTTTTTTCTTTTAATACTATTTATATTCCTGTCTCATGTTTCTTTTCTTTACTTCATTTTGTTTCAGAAACTTCTCCAACTTCAGAATAGTTTGCCTCCTCGTAAAATTCTACATATTTTAGCCCATTTTAAAATATGGCTGGTTTTGCTAAAGAACAAACCACAGGTGCCAACATAACTTACTACATTCTACAATTTCACCCAGTCTACAGACAAGCCCATGGTCAAACCACTATTTAAATAATCATATAAAAATTTTTAAGTTTTAGAATTTCTTTCACATTTCAACTTCCCTTGATCTCCTCTTAAAGTAATTTGAGTAAGAGAGAGATATGCTCAGAATATAAATATCTGATTTACTTTGATGTTCATTCCCTTCTGCTACCTGCTTGAACTGAAAACGGCTGGGTAAGGTAATTAATTATTTCCTTTGCTCAGAGAGTTTCAATAACCATTATAGAAATGTTCTCATGAACTCCAAAAGCTGAGTTGTGAGTCAACAGGCTTGATGACAAGACACTGACTGAACTGCAGTATTTCACAAGAAAAATTAACCACCATAAAATTCAAATTAATAACCTGCCAACAACAGCAACAATGAATGCAAACAATCTTTGTTTCAGTTTCAATTCATTCATTTCATTGAACCAGTCGTCCACAGCCGATGTCATATGATACAGTTTGATCACATACAGCCAAGCTTCTGTTACAAAGTAGTGCAGTATGCACCTCCCCCAAAGACATTTTGACATGTCATAGCAGGAAGGCCACAGATAGTTATAATCAATGGTGGCTGAATTCTATTTGGTGTTTACTAGTTTCAAAGTAATGGGACTGTGCATGCTCACAGGTGGCATTATAAGCATAGCATGGCATAAATAGAATGGAGCCATCACTAACGTTACTTAATGTGATTCATTTCAGCTGTGCAGTACCTGCTACTTTCATGGCTTTCTTTACCCTTCTGTGCACAACAGGTCAATCCCGTTCATGTATCTGAAACTACAAGCACTTGGGAGTCAAATAGACAAGTTTCCTAGCTAGCATTATAGCCTACGCATCTTCAAGTGTATGTCTGAGTAGTCATTTCTTTCCTGTAAGACATTATAAATAACCGCGTTTTAAACTATTGGACACTCCGCTCCTTTGTTTTACTACGGTGCAGTTTGGCTACATGCATAATCTAGCAGCAGAGAAGACTGTTTGCAACTCAGTCAGCTACTGTTAGTGTATCACACAGGTGGAAGGTAGGATATGCTAGTTAGGAGTAACGTTACTGTAACAGGTAAATAAGGACTCGGGGGAAATCAGTGAGAACCTTAAATTTAAGCTAATAAGCAGACAAGAGGCAATGTCTGTACAGTGTTGCTGCGAATGTTAAACATGCATTACGGCAGCCAAACAGAGGCGCAACATCATTATAACATCTGTACAGTCACCGTGTGGGATTAACGAATAGTCTAGACGGTAAATAGTATCACAGCAATACGGAGAAAACGAAACGAGTGGCTGTCAATCTCCTGGCATGGTTAAAATTCATGCTGTCTGCCATGGAGATGATGATAGCCTCATTCCCCCCACAAAACAAGCCTTACCTTTTTCAGTCTTCCAGTCCTTTTTCTTTTTGCTCATGCTGCCGGAATGATTAGACTTCGAATGGTTGCTTTTTGACTGTGGCAACCCCAGGCTCACAGAGAATAGTGTTCCGGGAAAAAACTGAAATGTAAAGTGAAACAAGCCTCTGAACGGTTGCCTCACCTGTGAAGCTGTCAAATTTCTATGGACCTCAGTCGGACCAACCTACCGTGACTGCGCCGTAAATTATGTGTACGATTCCTGGCCAAATGATTGGGTGTCAAAAACGGGGAAGTGAGCGTGCAATTGGTCCGGCCACTGAGTCAATCAAATAGGATCCACGCACTTGGGAGGCAGGGTAGGTTGTTTCCGGCGGTCCAGCCTCCTGGCGTGTGAGATGTTTAGGCTAGTAACGCCGGGGCCGTTAGGATGCAATCTGCACAATCTACTTTGAGTCACTGCAAGTAAGCTTACCGAGGAAACATCCCTGTGAATTTAAAAAATAATTACTTATTGGTTGAAAATGTTTATTTTTAGCAATATACTACAGTTTGTTTTGCAGTATGTTATGTAATAGTTTACTGTATTTGTAACTTAATTGTAATAACTTTCTTAGAACCCAATTAAACCTATAACTATTCCTATCATGAAAACCTACGTGGTACATCACTAATTGGCTAACAAAATGGAAAATGATCCAAGAAATACAGTGGCCATGAATTTGACAACCTACTATCTAAGTGGAGCCTTTACTAAAGAGTTATTGCCTTACTGTAGTGACCATTTTTGACTGAGCATAACAACTAAACTTCTCATTTTTTAGAGAAAATCCCGTTGTAAGAAAGGTTTTGTTGCATGATATGTCCAGATTTTCATGATGGAGTAATTGTTTCTAATATTCTTGCAACTTCCCTCGCTGGGACATATTTGTTGAGTTAATTGTTTGGACCTTAGAAACATGGGGGCAGTTTTGATGATAATCTTGCCCACTAGTATCTGAGATAACTGTTATTATGTGACTTATATAGTAGTCACCAAACATATAAATGGACACAGATCTCACAAGATAGACCAGATCAGACCAGTAAGTCAGGCTGTCATATGGGAGAGGCTTGTTCCAGAGACCACCGTCTGTCATCTGTTGTGTTAGCTCTGCCCTGATCCACACCCATCTGCTCCTGAAACCGCGGACATTATCAGAGAGTGGAAAATATCTTTCATCTAAGCTGTATTCTGAAATTGAAGTTTATGTTAGTGAAAATTAACCAGTTTAAGTGTCAATTGTTCATCTGTTACAACTGAGGAAACATTTTTGCACAAATACATAAATAACATTAACAGCAAACTGACAGTAAAGGTGGGAGCTATGTTACTCTTCCATTTGGGCTTATTTTATCTAAAACTTGTATTACAAAGTGCAACGGATTTACATTTTTCCTGGGGCCAGGTTGGCAAAATTCAATCCCAGTGTTCAGAAGATGTCTCATATTATATTTAAATTGAAGATCTTTGTCTCATTGAGCTGCTGCCCTTTTTAGGAAATGAAGACAAAGTAATCAATTCTCATATCTGGCACAGAAATTCATAATTTGTCCTTGTAATATATTAATTAGTTTGCACTGTAACTACCTAATATGGATTTACAAAATATTAGAATATTAAGTCAGTGCCTCGTGTGATTAAAACCACATTGGGACATCTAGAGAACTTCCCTAGCCGGAGCTTGTTGATACTGGGAATAGCAAACTATAGTATCTTCCTTTACCCTATATTTAAACAAAGATAAGATTTGAATGAAGTGGTCATTGCAGTTATCCCTTTGTACTTTTCAAACCAAACCACTAGATGTCCATCTTGCAACATTATTAGCAGCAGTGCACACAAAGTAATTCTTTATAGAAATCAAGTAAAGCCTTGAAAGAGTTATTTTAATCTAACCTCATAACATCTATCAGATATTTCACAGAGGCATGTAAGGATTGTGATTTTTAGGCAATCTTGCTCTAAAGCGTCAGATTTTTCAATTAACTTAAAAATACTTGGCACAAGTGAAAACTTCATGCACTTCTATTTACACTAACTACTGTCGTTACAACAGCTAGGAGTACTAACAAACCAAGTGGTATCCATCATCTTTATAACAATCTCACAGAGGTTAAATAGCTGGGATTCCTTGCAAGTCAGTCAGAACCAAAGAAACCTCTTGGATGAGAGGCAAAATGTCTTCAAGTGTCTTCAACCAAGTCCAGTTGCCCTTGACATTAACCCACCTGGGATTACTATGACCTGGATGACTGAGAATCTTCACAGACATCTATGCTATTACACATTTATATTATGCTATTATAATAGAGAAATACACTCAATAGGTCTACTATACAGTAGTTTTCGTTACGAGAATAAAGCCCCAACGCCTGTTGTCCATTCACATTGTTTTTTTCACTTATGTTGTCTAATTAGACCTCTTCTTGGGACTGTGTTGGCATATACACTATTAACAGCTCCCTCACTCTCTTGTAACTTAGACTGTAATCATTCCTATTGGTCCATAGTTTTGTGACATCACATTATTTCAAGCTCTACCCAACTTTAACCTTACTAGAGGTCTAATCCGCCAGAGTAAATAAATATATAATAAATATTGCATTGTGGATTCCTGGGTTCAGTCACTATCATGATAAATGCTCTTTTTTGTCTTTTTGTAATTTTGCAAATCAATTAACAATGATACCATTTTGTCTGGACTGTAATGCATTGTCCTTGTTTTAATTAGAGATTTGAAGTAATTACATACTATTTCTAGTATTTTCTAGATACTGTAATTATTTGATCATTGTATTTGTGTAGAGCATTGTTTAATAGGTGTAATGCAGACAATACGGTGTCTGATGAGAAGTAACAACAACAACAAAAAAGATAAAACATGGTTGGCTGTTCCCAGTGAATAGTTAATTCTGCAGGGCAATCTGTATACTCCAAACAGAGGAGGATCTATTTGTGTAAAACTGCGTAGGCAATTGTTATTGTCATGGTTACAGCACAAGGAGATTAAGCCAGTGGCTGTACCTACAAGTCTAGCAAGAGCATTGCATCTTCTAATCTGTTTTTGGCTTGATACGTATGTTTTTCAAATCCGACTTATGATCATAGCAACATAATTACAGCGAGCAATGCAATTATCTTCAGAGAAATGCACAAAATGATCCCTAACTTATGGTAGAGCCCAAGGGCTATAGCAATTATAATTATAACAAATGTTGTTTACCTGTTCTTATGTCAATATCCGTGAAACCTTTGATGGGTTTGTAGTGACTATTTGGTTTGGTAAATTTCTGTGAAGGGATTATATCATCATGTCTGTTCTCAGTCA
This sequence comes from Lepomis gibbosus, assembly GCA_029875015.1. Classification (NCBI taxonomy): domain Eukaryota; kingdom Metazoa; phylum Chordata; class Actinopteri; order Centrarchiformes; family Centrarchidae; genus Lepomis; species Lepomis gibbosus. The sequence continues at coordinate 39,025 of JAPMOB010243928.1, read as the reverse complement.
ATGCCTAATGATAAAATGATTTCCTTAGTACAGTAATTGGTGGTTTCACAGCCTTAATTCAAGCTCAAAGATGTAGACTAAATATTTCTACTCTCTGGGGATCTCCAGTGAAAAACTGGCCTTAAGCCATCTATGTTTAATGTTTAGATAATGTTTCATATTTTGCCAATGATAATAAAATGGTCAGACAGAGGAAGCATCTCTTACTGAAAGCTTGAGATAAGGTTTGGCAGTGTGCAACCAAAGAGGAATGTTAAAGCCAACTGAGTGTATATAAAGGTGATTTGGTTTTCACATATATTTGTAAACATATTTTGCAAAATTGTTCTAATATATAGTCATTAAAAAATGGAAATAGTTTTGCAGCACTCCCACACTGTGCTGTGATCGTAGTGTTGTCTTTCACGCAGGGCCTACCCTGAACATGTAAATGCTAAAGTTTGGTGGTTTCTAAACTTTCTGTCTTCAATCTTATCAATCAAAAATCTGTCTGCCTATATCATACATTGTGTCCTGTCATATATTATGCTCATCTGTTCCACAGATGTGAGCAGCGGCTAGCGATTCTTGCTAAAAGGAGCATAAAGATTTTGAGAAGTACCTCAGCAGAGACTAGCCCCTTTGTGCACAGACTACTCACTCTGATACACACCTATACATTTATTATGCATGTGTTCAGTTGCAGTACACAAAAGAGCACTGATAAACAAACATAAATTAAACTGTTTTGTGGTTATCAATTTGAAGTGTCTGTTGTTTTTTTTTAAATGACAAAAGTTGTACAGCATACACCTGTGCTCGGGCTTGTCTGGAAAGGCGGCAACACCAACAAAAGCTTCATTAACTTATAAAATTAAACAGCTTATGAGCACTATTTAATCAAGTGTGTTAATTGCCTGGAAGCTTGTGGTACTTACAGTAATTTGTTCACCATTTTACATGGTTTAGTATTGTAATATTTAATTTCACATCATATATTATTTTCATTGTCCTGTTCCATAAATATGATTTTTAAAGATTAGGAAATAGTGACAAGTTTTCAGTGTTACTCAGGGCTGCTCCTTAGATGTGTGAAGAACACTCTTATTGTTAGGCTGTACAGGCTACTGCAACATCTCTCAGAATTAGAGGTTATAGTCTTCTAATTTCCAACAATATTTCTTATTTTTTTGGCTTTCGCTCCTGTTTTTACACCTGATTAAAAGCACTCACACAGGTGTTTTCTCTTATGTCGTCATTCTTTATTATAATATCACCATTGCCTCTAGTCTGTAATTCAACTATAAGAGCATAAGAGCAATTTGTCATGAGATGCATTGTGATGTACTGATGTGAATGTAGTGGTTTACTGAGTGGTACTTTGTTTAGTCTACAGCCTTAGAATGGGTTTGGGGTTGGATTAAAAAACCATCACACTGTGAGTATTCTTTTCCTTCAGGATTCCTGTGGGTTGTTGCTTTGGCAAAATGTGTTGCAACGGCTCCCTGTGTTTATTTTACTGTATTTAATAAAGCCCCATCCAGCATGTCTCTTCACACCAGAGCGTGCCTGCTTCCTCCCTCCTCAAAGCAACAGGAATTCCTTCCTGATCGCTGGCTGAACTCAAGTTGAATAGATTTAGTGTGGATGGATGTTCAACATGTTCAGATATTCAAAGCGTATGTACAAATGTTATGGCTTCAATTGTTTTTAATAATTTTCTTTTCAGTATAATTCTGCTCACACAATGTTGGTCTGTTGCTCTAAATGTCATTTTCTCCCAGCTCAATAATTGCAACACTATGTCTTTAATACATACTAAAGCCAGAGCTGGCTCCTCTTCAGCATTCTGCACCCATGGCCCATCTCTCTCTCTCTCTCTCTCTCTCTCTCTCTCACTCTCTCACTCTCACTCTCTCACTCTCTCTATTAATTGCTCAATGATGCCCTTTCATCTCTGTAGACTTAATCCAATTGTAAGTCGCTTTGGATAAAAGCCTCAGCTAAATGAATAGTAAATGTAAATAAAGCATTTTAAATAATAAAGCTGACTTTTTATGACAATCTGAGATCAGAAGTATGATAAGCTATAATACAGGATGTGAGTGAAATATCTTCAGTTTATTCAAACAGTACTTTATGTGTCAGATGAACCTCATGAGGGAGCAATAATCTTTGCACATGTTCAACAATATTAAGAACTTCTATGTATAATACCCTTTGCAGTTCACTTCTTTTTAGCAGGCCCTCATGATAAAACATCATTCATGTGTAGGCTGAGGAAAATGCCTGGAGAGTTCTAACTGCATGGCAATGACTGGCTTATAAACTTTTAAAGTTTAAGACCCAATTATAGTCAAAGTCTGTGTCTAAAGTAATATAGAGTCATTCTTCACATTGAGAAAAGAAGTGAATGTTTTTCTTCAGGGTTTATCAGCTGCCTCACGGGCTCAGCATAAAAGTTTCAAAATGGCCATACCTCAGGAAAAGCACATCCCATTATTATTACCTCCACACTATTGTTCCGGAGAAAGAAAGGTTATCATTTTGGACTTGATGTGCAGCTGTTGGACCTAAACTTGCATTAAAAATGTCTTTTGAGCAAAAAGATGGCTTCTGATTAATAGTTCACAGTTGTCTAGCCTGACACACAACTTCCAGTTCATCCAAGAATGGGCAGCAAAACACAGAACTTTGTCATCATATCAGAAGTAGAAATAACATAAACTAGTGCAAATGAGCAAATGAGATTCAGTGATAAAAGAAAGTTTGAAAAAATGTGGCTCATAGGAAAGATGTGCCCTGAACACTTTAACACAGAGACAAAAAGCTGCTGGTGCTTTTCTATGGCTATGTTTCTTCTTTTCAAACAGTGTTAATAATAGAGTTTGGTAGGAGACCACTTCTGTGCATGTTTGCCTTTTATTTGCCAGTTTGCCAGTGTTGAGGCACAGGAAACATTGAAAAACCAAGATGGATGCCATCACAAAATATGTACCACAAGTCTCAGGCTGGGATGCCACAGAGATGAGGGAACAACATTTTTTTTCCTTTAAAACATCTACAGGTTTCCAGATTCAGATTCATTCTTTATTGTCCTCATTGGAGGAAATTTGTTTTCACAGTCTGTACAAAAAGCACCTTCAACATGAATACTACACACAAACAATGTAGATATATCTAGACATATAACACAGAAGTAACACAATTAAGTTGTCTGTGAGTTTACATTTACATTTATTCATTTAGCTGACGCTTTTATCCAATGCGACTTAGTTTAAACATGTCGGAGGTCGAACGCCTCTGGAGCAACTAGGGGTTAAGTATCTTGCTCAGGGACACAATGGTGAATGGGTCACAGTAGGGGATTGAACCCGGGTCTCTCACACCAAAGGAAGGCGTCTTATCCGTTGCTCCATCACCACCACAGTTTAATGCTCTTATAGTGCAGGGTACAAAACTTTTCCCAAAGCATGCCTTTTTGTAGAGCAGCTGTTCCTACAGCCAGATGGGAGAAGGGTGAAGCATGAGGTGAGAGGGTGGCTGGGAATTTTGGTGCTACCACATCAGAACCGTGTTGCAATCAGAATGGTGCAGTGGTAGTGTCATTGTACTACTAAACAGCAGTTCTGGGTTTAAATCCCTGTCAGGAAAAACCTCCAGTAAGGGTCCCCAGACTTAGACCCCTAATGCTATACAAACATGCCTATGTTGGAACATGTTCCTTCAATGTAACTTGTTTTGCATGAAAGTGTCTGCCAAATGAATAAATATAAAGTCATACAAAGAGATATCTATTGTACATTCATTTAAGGCACACCAATTTCCTTGCTGCCAATAATTCTGCAGACATTTTGACAAGTCATAGCAAGAAAAACAAAGGTGTAATTACTAGCATGAATGATAGCTACATTCCATTTAGATGAACCAGTCTCAGAGTCCTCATATTATGTATGTACTCAGGGGAATAGCTACTGGGACACCTTGGAGCTGAGCAGTCATTAAGAAAATGTGTTACATCTGTGTGTTTACTACTGACAAGACAAAAGACAAAAATCTACTGTAAAAAAAGGTTGATGGCGTGTTTGAGTATAGCTGCCATCTCAGTCACAACTATATTAGAAATGATTTGGCCCATTAGCAACTAACAACTGTGAAATGAAATTTACACACAATTAAATCAGTGCAGCTTACTCTTAATTTCTCAAACCTGGCTAACATGTCAGTGTAGTATTATGGCTAACAACCATGGTAATAAGTTAAATTATAATACCCTCAATTACTCTAATAAACAAACTTCATGCTTGTACATAAATTCAGTAAGTGTACACTAGCTGACTTTCTGCAAGTCAGCTAGTGTTGCCAATTTGCAAATATTATTATTTTGAACATATGTTAACAATGATAAACTTAAAAAAAATTACAATATTCAATGATTTACTTAATATTAAGGAAAATATTCTTTCATCAAGTCAAACTTTAACGGACCTGTAATCAATATTCCCTGTCACTAAATGTCATGTCACACTAGAGTACTAGCATCTCAGACCAAAACAAACCTACACAACAGCCCACCAAGCTCCATTGATAGAAACAGTAACATTACCTTGCATATCATCCTAAAACACACTTCATTCAAACTGGACATAAAAGTAAAATAAAACTCACTAAAACTGTCTTTGTTAGTCTTTCCACTGATCCAACAATCACCAACAAATTATGGAAAGCATCACTACAGAGATAAAGTCCTTATTGTTTAACCAGAAAGAGCTGTTATATCACTTTTGCTAGCCAAAAGACTCCACTGAATAATTTTGCCTCGCAGACAGTGGTGTACTGCGACTGAAATTCAGCCCGGGACTTTAAGACGGAGAGAAATTTTAATGCAGAAAACATTTTTTTGCAGTCATTTTAATACAAATGAGTATTTTTGTGGTATACAGTCAATTAGATTATGCTAAAGACTTTCAAGAAACTCTGGGATGACACCTGCCTCCTCAGTTTGTGTAAGCAAACAAGGCAGCACTGCACTGAACAAGACTAAGTCAGGCAACCCTGATTCAGTCAGAATGCTAAAATACTTAATTATAATCAAAATAATGGGTAATTCAGTCCTGTGCTGGACTGATTGTACAGCTACATATGCATGAGAAAAACATCAGCAATAAATATGACAACAAAAATGCATTTTCTAATTCTATCAATGTATAACATGATTGCCTAACCAGCCCTGCACATGGCCCCTTTACCTATCACTGTTTTGCCTCGATGGCCTGTACTGGCAGATTATTGTAAAACAAACATTAAAATGGGATAGAAACAACATAAAACTAACCTAAAACATTTTTTGTTTATCCACTGTTCCAACAATCACCAACTATGGTTTGGTCGAAATAAATTTAATAAGGTATAGTAAGTGATTGTAATCTGATACCTTTTTGATACCTTTGTCAGCAAATTTGAACTCATGTTTTGCAAGTTTTCTGTTTTGGGTATGTTTTGAAATTTTATTGCTTTTCCTACAAAGTCCTGGCTCTGTAAATGGAAAACAAAGAAAGTGTGGTGGACCTTGCCACACAACATTGTATCCAATCAGCAACAGGTGCAGTTAGTGAATGGGCAATATTGTTTTACAGTCATGCCAATAAAGCGAATTGAATTGAATGGTATCCTGCCCCTGAAGGGAAATTTGATCATGCACACAGAGAGAGTGCGATGTCATTCTCCTCCCAGAATGCCTTCATAGGCTACTACTATCTTTGATAAGCAAATTGTTGTTTACTGTTATATTAATGTTAATCTCATACACAGATTGAAACAGATAATAGCAGAACAGATCCTACTCTAAGCTAGAAATGTCCCCAGTTTATTATGAATGAATTCCTTATTCAAATAGTCTAGAGCTACATGTTAATTGCTCCTGAATATGTCAGGTGCAAGGTTGTACCTAAACAATTAAAAACGTGAAATCATTTCCCGTGAAAACCACAATGTTTTTGGTTTAAGCAGGACATCATTTCTGGAAAGACATGTTGGTGTAAAACATTTTAATGTAATATTTCCATGCTGTGGCATCAGGCAGCGCTTGGAGATGCAGCAGCCATGGTTCCTTCAGACTTCAGCACTTTTGCTTTTCATCTTTTTTTGTGGTTTTACTGTAGAAACACGTGTTACCTATGACAGAAATACAGTCATTAGCAGTGTTGGGAGTAACGGCGTTTAAGTATAACGGCGTTACTAACGGCGTTATTTTTTTCAGTAACGGAGTAATCTAATTAATTACTTTTCCCGATCGTTTCAACGCCGTTAACGTTACTGGACGTTAAAGGCGGCGCGTTACTATGTATTGATTGAATAAAGTGTGTAATAAGAACGCACCCCTGGCTCTTTACTTGCCCTGAACCGACTAATCACAGCCTGGATGGGGCGGTACATTTAAAAATATTGACAGATAGTTGTCATTTGCACTGGGGACGCAGGGGACAGGTCAGAATCAAAATGTATCCATCTCTTTTTGAAAGCTTTTGTTAAAAATGTCCTGAACAACAGCAACAAGAAATGTTAAACAACAAATGAAACAATGGACAATAATCAGAATCAGCTTATTTAAAACATGTTTTATATCAGAAAACATTGATGCAATAAAGAAATATAGAAGAAGCAAGTGCATTGTCCAAAAGCTGATTACTGCATTATATTCAATTAGGCCTATAATATTTTGAGTTGTCACCTGCCACCTTCATTTTGTTTCCCTTCATATAAATAAAAACATTTCCACCATAAATTGGTCAGAAAATGTCTCCAGAATGCAGGAAACTAAGTATTTAATGGGGGGGATAAACCTCTTGCTGTCTGTCGACGTGCGATAAATATCGAAAGTTATGTAGCCTACAAACACCTGTCTGTTCTACTCATTTCAACTGACTTGTGAAAAGTGCTCAAAAAATCCAAATTCTTTTATAGCAATTTTTTTTTAACGAAAATAGTTACTTTCCCTGGTAACGAGTTACTTTTTTTTATAGAGTATTTCAGTTACTAACTCAGTTACTTTTTGGAACAAGTAGTGAGTAACTATAACTATTTTAAAAAACTACTTTTTTAAAGTAACGTTCCCAACACTGGTCATTAGAAAAGGAAGACAGGGTTTTTGGATTAAAGAGCAGCAGACCATGATCCACACGGCCCAATCAACCGGACCAGATATGGCTGATTGTGGTGATCGCTCAGAGGAGAGGAAAGAGTGCCGGGATAGGAGCCATGTTGGCCCAGCTTTGACTTAACGCTGCTACTAAAGGTCTGGTCAGGACAAAATGGGACTCATGTTAGCAGAGCATGGGAAATCAGAGACTGTCTGCCCACATCTTTACAGAGATCTGCCCAATCAACATCCCGGATCAAGCACGTGTTATAACCTGGTGCTATAATAATTACAGTATTATTTTTATACGGTAGGCTATAATGTCAAATAAACAACATTGCACCTTCTACTTTGTACCTGTGATCACCACAAACACTGTATTCTTTCGTCTATATTATATTAGGGGGGAGGCATAAATGTCAGAAAGCGATATCTCAAAACCAAAACCTGAAATGAAAATGAAATTAACCTGAAATCAAATCATGGCGTAACGAGAAAATGTATTTCTTAGTAATTTATGTGACTGACCCTTTAATGTCACTTAATATTAAAGGATGTTAAAACCATGGGTTAAAACTTGATCAACAATTTTTTTGTGTTACCTCAACTATCTCAAATATGTATTTATGATTAGGCTATTTCAGTTGCAATAATGACTTTAAAAATGTAGATTTCTGCTTCATATTTTTAACTGCGGTCAAGTGAGCCGTCATTCGCATCTGTGGTAACCATGGTATCTGTGTATGTAGTTTTTACTTTCTATATTAAATGTGAGAAATGGTTAATTCGTCATTTTTGGCACGTCCAATCAACCATACCATAATAGCAGAAATAGCGGCGCAACAAAATCGAAGCGGCGGCTGCCTGGAGCCTGGAGCCGCAGTCTGTTACAGATTCATTAACACATTTCCCCACCCAACATATTCGTTTAGTGTATATATTTTGTGTGTGACATGACGTGACGTGAGCAGGCCAGCAGGAAAAAAAAATTAACAAACATTTGCAACTGCACTTTATTATATTTTCTTCCTCCAGCAATAAGTTGTATTTTGTGCAGCTCCATCCTTTTATTCATCCACGTGTACCAATGTTTGCATCGAACGCACTTCCTTAGCAACGTGTATCTGAACCAGGAAGTACTTTTGTATGCTCTCGCTAAGTTAGCCGTTGTTAGCACAGTGGAGTTAAAGTGTGCGGCAGCAAAGTTTGTCTCAGTTACATTTCTGAGTCCAGCTTCCGTCCGTGTTTAATAAACACATGCCAGGTAACGTCGTGGTTAGCAGGCAGTCCTGTCGCTTGTAGGAGAGGAGTAAAAATTGTAAGTTGAGATGTTTTGTTGTGCGTTAGCTCGCTGTTAGCTAACAAGCTAACGAAAACTGCTAGCTTGACTTGAAATAACTTATTTGTCTTGAATGTAATATATTTCCTTCATTAAACAGACACGTAACATAAACTAAATGCCGCTTATTTAATAACGCACACTTTAAACTGACATGCCTAAGGAGCATTAACAACAGGAATTGATTGGGAACTTGATAACGTCAACTTAGGTTAACGAGATGAGATAGGTGACGTTATTATGTTATGTGCATGCTTTGATTTGTAGTCTTGTGAATCAGGATTGTGAATATCATGTTTTTAGATACCGTTAGCTGCAACGTAGATGTCAGTTTCACGATGTTTGTACTCAATTTAGCAACGCTATGCTGGTGATTCAAGTGAAAACCCATCTAGTGCCCACTTTCTGCTAGTACCTTTTTGGTCTAAGTGGTAAATAGCTGAGAACCACTATGTTTCTTTGCTAGAGACTCTTTGCATCTTTATTGTCTTGTCCATCAAAATGGTAATGTTTGTATTTCTTTCTCTGTCACAGGTGTGCCATGAAAATTATTTTCTTACCACTGTCTGATAGGCCACGATAGGCTGGATAGGCAAGGCATGCAGGGGTTATGGAAGGTCTAATGAATTCTGCCGAAGAGCAGCAACCCTCCTCTCCTCTGGACAACGCATGGGCCAAAACACAGGAATCAAGCAAGATTCAAAAGCCAAAACTGGTTGGTGGATTTGTTTTAGTGCATGCAGGTAAGTGTAACATGTAGAGTTAAGAGCTTATTACAAAGAAATAGCAAGCAGCACCACATAATGAATAAACATAATTTAAAGTAATTTGGTGGTATCACCTATGGGCATCCGTGCATCCCTCATGAACTGAAACATCATGTTTTTCTACAAAGTTTTCTGCTTTGAGATGGTCAACTGTCATCACTTGTCAGTACTGGAATTGCTATTTTAGTTATTAGTATTACCAGGAAATCTGCCTTTTTCAACTGGCATTGGGCCAGTAGTCCTGATGATAACTGAATTTTTGACAATAGTTTGAAATCTGCCTTTACATACTTGGGCAGGTGTTATTCCAAATCTAGTGGTTGCTTAAATTCAAGTGGGAAGTCACCTCTGATTTTCCTAATCCCCAGCTATCTCAGCATAATCACACTGTGCCACTGGTGGCAAAGGTTGTTTAAGACCTGAGTGATGCAGAATGTGATGCAGGCATTGTGTAGTATGATAAGAGGCATGTTACTTTACTAGGTTTAATGATGCATTTGGTTGCTCCTCTTCCTCATCATCCTTTCTCCTCAAAATGACTGGCTAATTTCCCTTCAGGAGCAGGATACCATTCTGAATCTAAGGCCAAGGAGTACAAGCATGTGTGCAAAAGAGCCTGCCAGCGAGTAAGTTTATTTTATGGGCATTATCATACTTTTTGTACACAAAATCAGTCTTATTCTCATTGATATAGTAAATGTATTATCTAGATAATTTGGCACTTTCTGAATACAGAACAACAAAACAGACTCACTCACATTGTTCATCAATTAAAGTGGCTTTTCAAGGCTTTCCTTAAGCAACTGAAAAATTGTGCTGCACCATTATATTTAATGTAATTAGTGGAAAATATGCCGAAATGTTTTTGCTATTTGGTACTGATAAAATCTTAGTACTAAAGACCCCTGTATGTACTAGAAATAAATGTGTCTAAGTGATAAATAATAAGTATGCTTTCAACCATACACTGAAGTCAACTTATTTAGTCAGTTTACAGTTTACTTGCTCTTTAAACGCAGTAGGCTGTGACAACAAATCACTTATGTAAAAGTTGCTTAATACTCTAGAGTGTGTAAACCTCCCTCTTTTACATTTTTGCACACAAATATGTTCTGTTCTTGTTCTATCAATGGATCTAATGTCTAAAGAAAGTACCTTGTTGTTATATTAAATCACTTGATCTATTACATATTGTTTTTTTGCAATCTGTATTGGCTTGATCAGCAAGATATTGGGATTTTCTCCTACACTTTCTCAGAGATTTACTCAAGTTTGCTCAGGTTGGATGGAGAACATCTGTGAACAGCTGTCATTCCATATATTTTCAGTGGGATTCTAATCTGTGTTTTGGCAGTACTACGCAAGCACTTTAATGTTCTTGTTTTGAAGTCCTTCCAGTTTTCATTTGGCTGTATTAAGATCATTTTGCTGTTGGAAGGAAAGTATTTATTCTTTGGCACTCCAAAGCATGTTCCTCTCAATAATATCATTGTATTTAGTTTCATTCATTGTTCCTTCCATCCTGACAAGTTGCTTAAATCCCTATGACTGAAAAACAACATCACGCTGCTGCCATCACCCTTGCTTTACAATGGTGTTGGATGGGAAAGCAGTTGTGCCCATTTTCCATTGGATGTAGCTCTTTGCATTAAGGCCCAAAAGTTCAATTTCAAAAGGGACCTTGCTTTCATGCCAGCAGTTATTCATATACCTTGTTACAATGTCTTATGTGTTAGATCATATGATAATGTTACATAACTGACTTTGATGAATGTAGGTAATGAAAGTATTGGCTTAAATGAGCAAAGGGTGTATTCTATATTTTTACTGAAAAGCTGTTTTGCTTTCAACAAGGTGTCTCCGTCTGTCTTTTCCAGGCTGTGGACCGTCTGAAAGCTGGTGCACTTGCAGTGGAAGCTGTGGCTGCAGCACTGGTTGAACTTGAGGTTGGTTGACTGTGCATGTAACCTTTATTACCTCTGTAATCTGTAACACCACATATACATAATCAACATCCAAAAAGCTTTCAGTGAGAATAAGAAACTTAATTTGACATGTCTACGTGTTCATCCAGCACAGCTTTATTCTGCTGCATGTACGCACATCCTGTTGGATGACGGAAGGCATGATCTTCCTCAGAGGATGGTTGGAATAAAGGATAATGACTCTGATGAACTCTGCAACTGCAAACATTTACAAAGAACTGTGGTAGAGCAAGCACTTGTGTTTTTTTAAAAGTTAATTAAAATTCCCATATAGTGCAAAAAATACCTGCTCAAGGATTACGCATAACACAAAAGATGTGCGAAACTAAGAAACACTCTTAAAAAAAAACAATTAACAGTCTCAAAACCAGCAACAAACAAAATAGCAAATAATTATAAAGTAATATTCTTACTAGAATATTTCTCACTTGTTAATTACTTGACTCATTTGTAAGAAGTGGTTCATACTGGCATGCCACTTGTATTTGCAAATCAAAATGGGACAAAAGCAAAGCTATTTACGATATGCAAAATTTAAATGAACTCTGATAATAGTGGTTCTGACCCTTTGATTAAGCTGTTTCAAAGTAGTGAAGGTACTTAACAAAATGCATCAAGTACATTCATCAAATGCTTTTTGTCTTTCTTTAACTTAAGAAGAAAAGAATGACTCTCCTTCAACATATTAGCATTGACAGTATGCTTCATCACAATTATAGTTTTATTCTAGGCTGCATGTTTTTAATTGTTCTCAGGACTCTCCTTTTACAAACGCTGGCATGGGCTCCAACCTTAATTTGTCAGGGGAAATTGAATGTGATGCAAGTATCATGGATGGGAAGTCGCTCCATTATGGCGCCGTAGGGGCTATTGGTGGTGAGTTACTACACACTTGTTGATATTTTATGATATGTAATACTGCTATGTTGTTGTGGCGCTGAAGTTCAGTCACCTGGAAGTAATGGCAATGACTCAAGTGTCTGTCTGTCATATGTTTTACTGAGATACTTTCTACCACCTTGTAGTGTTTCAGGGATTTTTAGAGTGATTTGGCATCATAAATCCTTGCAATGGGGCACTTTTTATAGGGAGAACATTCGGGAAAAGCTGCTAGAATGTACACATCAGTATCCTCATGTAGAGCTTTCCTTAAAGGCTTTCAACAAAAGCAATTTTTTTGCAAGAACTCAAGATTTACAGCTCAGAAGTGAAAGCTTGTACTTACATTTAGTCCAAAAGACAACAGATTGTTTTTATTACCATGTCTGCATCATGTAACAGCCATATAATTGGTACATGATGAAGGAAACTTTGCTGGCTTGGATATAAAATGTATACCTGCCAACTTGTGTTTTTACAAGTGCACTAAGATGTGTTTAAATAGGCTAATAGCAACCCACTATTCATAGGTGTGCTTGTGTAACAATGAGCAGTACTACATAGTAAACTCAATGTATACATTGCCTGTGAAAATAACCAAAAAAAATATTAACAATATACAGAAAGTCAACACAGATATTGCAAAAGTCAAAACTGTATTCCAGTCACCTGAAGAAGTGCAGAGAAAGACTCATTATTTGGCCTTTTGATGACTCTTCTGTTTCTCTTATTTAAAAATCATCATTGTGTGTGTTTGAAAAATCTAGTCATAAATTGAGTACCTTGACTTATTTACACTGTAATAAAAGCACATGGAATGAACTGCTAGCCCTGTGATAATTCTGACTTTTCCTTCAGGTATTAAGAACCCGGTCTTAGTTGCAAACCGTCTACTGAGTGAAGCACAGAAAGGGAAACTATCAGCTGGCAGAATACCACCCTGGTGATTATCATTATGAATTCATGTTGTATTAATGTGACTATATCCACTTGTTAATGTTTTTTCTTTTGTCAGCTTTTTAGTAGGGCGAGGAGCACATGATTGGGCAGTCAGCCATGGAATACCACCATGCCCTTCAGAGAAAATGGCCACCAGTGAGTTTTGTTATACTGATTCAGAAAGATGCTTCATCCAAGAAATTTATTTTCTGTTGTGGAACTACTGAACCAAAACACTGCGCAGAACAAGAGCACGGAAGAGGTGCATCAACTACTTACGAGGATGAGTAAGATTAGGATTCTTTTTTTCACACGCAGAGTTCAGTTTATCTGCGTACAAGAGGAACAAGCGAAAGATGGAGATGGCAGAAAAAATGGACACAGGACATAATCAGACAAAGAAAAGACGACAATCAAGTGAAAATGTGAGTACGGAGAGCATTACCATTTGTACTAACGAAAATGCTCTGTGGTAGTGGTCGGCTAATAACATCTAATAATCAATACCCTCGTGGAGAGAAATTATACTTGCCTGGAAGTGGTACTGAAATGTGGTCTAATAAACTAAAAAGATATATCTTCTTCACTGCACAGGTGCTAATAAGCTAATAAAGGCAAGATCTGGAGAAAAAAAATGCCACTGTGTGTAAAAAGGAACAGAAAAAACTGAATCTAGTAAAGATAATGAAATATATAAAAGTAAGAGGGGACGGTAACAGTAAGAGCATGGGGTTAACTCCAGTAGAAAATGTTAATATCAGCATGACCTTGTCTATCGAGGCTACTATTAGTAATGAAGTCAGTTTTATCATGCAGCCCACTCCGCAGATTCTAAATCAGCAGTTTTGCATGGTAATATGTGGCATCAAACTGAATATAAAAACATCAAGAAGAATATGATATTTTATGCAAGAAAGGAATTAAAGTACTCTCCACAACTAAGACATCAAGATAGGCTCTGCCAGTTACAGTATGATCTCAAATTCTCACAGGGTCATCGAAGGAAATGGCATTACCAGGTTGCACAGAGGTTTCCAACCAACAATTAAAGTGTTGACAAGAGTTGGTGCAAAGCTTCAGTGCCCTGAGCAGCACAACTGGAGAGTGGCCTGATGATGAGCTGAGTGGAAAGCAGTTGAGAGCGGCAGACTCATTCTGCTCTAAAATCACTAGCAGTGGCAGCAGCAGCAGAAGAGGGTGGGAGAGTTTATGTTGGTTAGGATGTGAATTGTGTTAAATGGAGTAAAACATGTAAACACAGCCTTATATGCTTCTTTGGACCTGCTTTTAAACAGTACATTTGTTTATTTAGTTCAGTTACATTAATCCTCAATATTAATGATGTATCCATAAAAAGAAAGACTAACAGCAAAGATGGACTGTTTGTTGACTCAGGCATGTTCAAGTGACATATGATTAAATGACTGGTAATGATGCCAAGTGGCTAGTTAAACTAATGAGAGTTTAAGGTTTGACTTGCCCTCTGTTCTCATCCATCTCTTACATGTTTACACAGAACTGATTGACCTATTAAAGATTAATATGCGACTATTTGGTGCAGTTAAGCTACCACTGATTTGGACATAACGGATAGTCAGACTGATTGTTCACATGCATGCCATGTTCAGAGTTTTTTTTACAGGAATTTGGCATCGACCATGCCGTTAATTCTTACTCTGTCGTCGACATTTAAAGCGAACTAACAGGAAATAACCCTATCTTGTAGCAATAATGGCGACTTGTGGGTTCAAGAAAAGGCGGTATTGCAGCAAGTCTGGTTTTAATTTTCATACACAATGTTCTTCTTTCTACCTCTGTCTTTTTGCCAAGCAATAAAATCTTTCCATTCTTTTTTTTCAGTCCAACATAGGCACCTGTCTCATTATGGTGTATGGTTGCAGGTTTTTTTTAGGAATATCTAAAGCATATCAGTATAATACCTACAATGCCCTTAAGTTTTACATTATTCATTATGTACAGCATTATTTACTGTGGATTTGTTTTATTTAAGGACACTGATAAGAAATGATAGGATGGTCTTTGTAGCAATTGGAAATATCTGGCTCTGGTTGGTTTTTGGCCTCAATGGCCTGGAGACGGTGCTGATTTAGGAGAGCGTAAGAAAGATGAGATAGGCTGTTGCCTTTTTTTTACTCTCCCTGTTTTGTCAAGGATTCGATGAAGTTCTTCAGTTTCTGGAAGGAGCTGAGCTCTGATCATGTATCAAAATGCCATTTTACACATTTACCCTGTAGAACCTCATTCATTATGCAGCCTGAGTCATGATGGTTCTCAAACAAGTCACTTCCAAAGCAAACTGCAATCAGAGAAGGAAAGCAGCTGATTGAAATCACAACAGCACATATTTGTAATGAAATGTGAAGGGCAAGGAAGAGTGATTCATAAATTTCATGCCATACATTCTTAATTTTGGAAATGTACTTAGTCAAAGATGGTGTCTCTGCTGCGGAATGTGAATGTTTGGACTTTGGATCCTTTTTATGTTGTCTGAAATTTTCACACCTCTCATTTATAGATTTGTATTTATTTGTGTTCTGTTCATGTCACTCTTCTCCTTACTGTCATTTAGGAAAATGGTTCAGGGTGCCTCGACACAGTGGGAGCCATTGTGGTAGACCTGGAAGGGAACGTAGCTGCAGCGGTGTCCAGTGGAGGCCTGGCCATGAAACATCCCGGCCGGGTTGGCCAGGTAGTCAGTAGAACAATAGAAGAGATTCTGTGCCCCATTTTTTTAAATGTTAAAGCCTAGCAAACTTTTTGTGCTGGATGTCATTTACTTTGAGGCAGCTATAGGAAGTTATGAGTTTGTATTAACAGCAGCTTAACAATGAGGGCTGAACAGAATGAATGAATCTGTAGGATTTACTGCCCTTACCTCATTAACACTGTTAAAGCTTGGAGCAATAGAGTTGTGAGTATATGGCATGCTGTTCTAGTTAATGAGGGGAAATGTAAATTAGGCTGAAATGACCAACCCAGCCTATAGTGTAAGTTTTAAATAATTTCATTGGGCCATAGTTATCACAGTATGTGATTTCCTAAACAAAAACATTATAACTAAAACAACAGCACAATTTCTTTGCATCTAAAATGTCTTTTTTTACTCTCTCTTCTCAGGCTGCTCATTATGGATGTGGCTGCTGGGCTGAAAATGCCTGTAATATGAACCCTTACTCTACAGCAGTGAGTACCTCAGGTATACCACAGCGCACTCTCTACAATATGACGCAGTTGTGTGTCTGTGTGTGTTGTGCGTGCATGTTTAACTCTCATTGTTAATGTTTACCACTCGTCTGCCTTTTGTTTTGGAGAAGATATGAATCAGAAACAGATATTTGATGTGAGGCCTCTTATTTAGCCTCAGTGATTCAAGCTTAAAAAAGCCCGATAATACTTTCCGATGACCTCCAACCATTCCTGCTGAGGGATTCTCATCAGTCACTTCCTCAGCTGATTGAGTCATCATTCTCCACTCTTTGTTAGTCAGCTGCATGCCAGGTGCATTGCAGAGCTCTTTGGATTTACAATGACATTTGACATGGGACACCTGCTGTAGATATGATAGAGGGATGACTGCCAGGAGTGCAGCTGAAAGATTGTAAATTTGTGCAGTTACCTAGAATCAAATCATAACTTTCTTTTACTGCCCCACAATAATATTATTTATTTTATGTGTTTTTTTTTTTAAATAATGAAGCTACATCATAAGTAAAAGTGATGTGAGCTACCAGTATGACCAGCCTTTACTAATTCAAGCTAAATCTAATTAAAACTGAATACACAATTTAAAAAAACTAAAATTTTAAATTCAATAAACATGTTTTTCCTGTAGTAAACAGATTATTTTCTTTAAAAAGACATAATGTGCTTCTGTTAATACAAGATGAAAACAATGAGGCAAAATACTTTTTTATTGAACTTTTATCTCTAAATGCACAGATTCTGTGTTCTTCAATTTATATCTGTACTCTATTATTTTCAATTCTACTTTCACTAACAATTGAATTATGTTTAATATGTATGTTACATACAGTAAATGTATAGTAAATACAATCGCAGGAAAAAGTATATGAAATATAAATATGCATAAATTGGTAAAATTAAATCTGGTGATCTGATCTTCTAAGTCACAAAAATAGAAAAACACAGTCTACTTCAGCTAATACAACTCAAGCAATTATATGTTTTCATGTTATTATAGAACACACTGTGTTGGTATCGAGGTGTATTGCATTCTCCAAAAAAAGGAAAAAAAATTAAATGATAAAAATGCATCCAATAAATTCATACCAGAAATGTCTTTACCGTAAAGACATAAAGTCATTGGCTAATTTTGTAATAAATGGAGGAAAAAAGAAAGTTAGTGGCACAAAAGATAGTGACCCCCTCGAAAACGAGATGGTTCATCCTATTCAGTAAACTTATTCAAAGACATGTAGACTTGACACAGAATTAAGTTGGTGATTTCAACTGGCTTTTACATTTTTAGCACCGCTGTAACAGACGAGATTTAGTTAATATTTTAAAATGCTGTACAAGTCTGCGTGCAGAGAGACGATAGCGGCCACCTTCCTGTTTCTGGCTGTCCTCCGCTGACAGAGTAAACAGGAGCAGGGGATGGTATCAGAACTTATAGAGATTCAATTTTGACAGACATCCTTCCCGTTCAGGACCATTCAGCCATTTCAAAAACAAGTTGCGTTCTTCTTGAACATTTTTCTACAATGTATACAGCCATGCTTTGGTGTTTCCAAAAATAAGAGTGCTTTTGGCTGAAAGCAACATTGCTGCTTGTGAGCCATATGGATTTGAATGTGAGGTAGAGGCTACATTAGCCCACTTTTTTAAGATGTGCAGACCTCTGCGACATAGCTTCTGGGGATCATTAAAACCTTTTGATGTGGATCTGTAGCCTAATGCATCTCAGCGCAGACGAGCTGATTTGATCAGACAGGCCGAAGCTTGAGTCATATGTACTGAGATAGCCAGCGTTTTGCATTGCTAAAGCTTGTCTGAATATATGATCACCAGTGAAAAATTTAGGCTAATGTAAAAACAGAAAGTTATTTTATATAAACAGCCTCAGAAGTACATAGTGTTATAAATAGTGATTTTAACTGTGTTATGTACACTTTTATGTATGATCACTCAAGATTCCAGTTTGGTATTAAAGGTCACTTACTTGAAGTCTGCAGCTTAAAGGTCATCTGATCCATTCTGTATTTGTTCCATTAATCATGCAATATAAGACCACTATCTTGGTAAAAGTCTATCAATTATCCCAGTAGATGAAGTGTACATGTTTGCTCTGTATGTATTTTCACCTCATCCTGTTTTCATATATTGTGGCTTTGCCTTTGATGTTACTAAAAAAGCTTTCCTTATGGGTATGGAGAGCATAATGTGTGTTCCAGTACAACACCTGTTTTTAATTTCCCAACATGAAAGGCATTCCCATCAAAAGAAACTGTAATTTTCATGCTGACATGAGGAGTATGATCCTCACCCTATAGCCTATATGTCACTCTTCCCTTCACTTCACCACCACTTTGTCGATTGCTCCCACGCGCGCGCACACACACACACACCATTCTAGTGTGTATTGTAATATGTGGCTCATGTGGGTCTGTGTTATATGCGGTGCCTGCTTTGCTTGGCCTTTGCATTGCTGTGCCAAGTGAGTGAGCAGCTCATGAACTGCACTATTTACTCCTACTTCTGTTGGCTGTCAAAATACTGTTTCTCTGTATGTTTGGCCTCTTTCTTTTTACATTTCTCTTCTGTTGAGCTGCTATTTTAGTCTGGGCTTCTTGCTGCAGTCCGAGTTCAACTATGTTTGTGCTGCCATATTATCCATTTCCCTTGGGACAGAGTGCTTTATGGTAAACACATTACAGAAGGCACAGTACCTGGCCAATCTGACGTTCTCTCATTAAACAGAACTTCAGATTGCTCCAGGCATCTGGTCTCCACAGTTACTGACTTGCATTCAGTTTTGTTGTAGTTACCTGATGCTTTATGGGGCCTTCATTTGTGTTTACAGAAACAACAAGGCTATATTCTTAAGTCTTTATGGGTTTTCACAGGAGCTTTTGCCAGATGCATTTTGTTTTCACTTTTAGATTTCTTGTCTTTTTCCTGAGTATGGGCAGACATTTGACAAATATCATTTTGTAATCATGCAGCATGCTTTTAATATCCTCTTTCCTTAGCAGCAACAAGGCATGGATTTTAATGTTGGTCCTTTAAAGCAGCAAGTAGCATATTATCTAAGATATAAAAAAACACACCTGCTATGTTTTGACTCGGAAGTGGCAGAGGGGTAAGGTGAGACATTTGTACAGGCTGCCCATGTTTTTTATGGCTCTTAACAAAATGCTTAGTTTCTCTCCCTGGACTTTTTGTTATACCACATGCCGAATAGCTGAAGAGCATCTGACACCCTGCTGACACTTTCAATTAGTTCAGAGGATTAGGTTTTAGCATGAATAAAATGTTCACACACAGAACCTTTATGCTGCATTTCTGTTTCTGTGGACGGTAACCAAGGTGTGTCACAGTCTTCACAGATAAAATTGCATTTGGCATGCTGTGACTTATGTCTGACCACAGTTGTGGTCATGTCGTAACTCCTGTTATGTCACTGTTAGTCAGTGGTCTAATAAATAATAGTATAATAATAATACAAAATAGTTTATTCTATTTTACCCTCCACATTTAAATAAATACAATTTTTGGTGTTTGGTCAGTTAAGCCTCAATGGGAAAGTCATGTTTCTAAAAATATATATTAGTGTAACATGTACATAGTCACACCACTCGCTCTCTGGCAATTACTGTCAGTCTGTCCTTGAGCAAGGCAACTCTGCCCTGCAGCCCCTAGGCGCTGTCATCTTTACCTGAAATAAAAAGGTTCAGAACATGCTAAAAAGACGGCAATAGCCAGTCTTTTCATTTTGCAATATTTTACATTACATAACTTAATAACCAGCTATATAGGGAAAAGGTGGTCTTTTTAACATGGTATGAATATCAAAGGATGGTGTTACAAATCGTAATCAAGAAATACTCGCACATACAAAATTCTTCAAAGTTCACTAAACATCAAGATGTGAAATATCAAGATGTGATTAAAACCATATACAGCTAATGTTTTAAAAGTCAGATTTGTTTAATTTGCCTTTACCTTGGATTCTTGGGGGCCAGTGGGTTATACTGCGTTGTGCTTGAACTCTGAACTCACTGGAGACCTTGTACAATTCTGATCAAATGCATCCATTCTCGCAACAAAGAAATGCGTGTATACAAGTTAATGATCAAGGTTCAGCTGTATCTGTGTGTCTTGTTCCAGGCTGTGGAGAGCATCTGATTCGCACCATGCTGGCACGGGAATGCTCTGCTGCCATGCAGTCTGAAGATGCCCACCAAGCGCTGCTGGAGGCTATGCAAAACAAGTTCATCAGTGAGTCACCCATAAGCAGCCAGATTCCCACTCCTTTCCACACACACATACTAGTCGGCCAAGAACTTGTTATCGAGAAACACAATGATGCACGGAGAGAATTGAACTAACAAACAGATGTTGCATAACATAAGGAATGAGCTGGAAACATCGGAAATAATAGAATCAGAAGAGAGACGGCTTTTGATTTATGGACCATTTTCACTGGTTAAACAGGGCCTCCAAATGTTCTGGACATCATAGCTGACAGCCACAGATTATTTTAGAAGACATACTTGCTTTGTTGAAAGTTCATGTGAAGATGTAATTTTTTTGTGCCATATTCTCAGAAGTGGTCAGATTTTTAGAATGTCTTGTTAACTGTGTTTGCTGCGCCTGTGAATGACCACTGGGATAGAGCAGGGGAAGAAAGGACATGTGGAAACGTGGTGGTTTCTGCCTTGTTTTGGCCTCCTTTAGAAGTCCATCTTTGGCTTTGTCATGGACATCTGTAACACTGAGACATTTGGACAGACGGGATGAAGTCAATTTGAAGTTAATTCTTTTGTTGTTTCCTTTTAAGATTCAAATTAAGTTAAACAGAGCCCCATAAATCCTGCCTTAGCAAGAGCAATGATGACAGTGTGTGTGATGTGGCGGCCTCTCACTGAACTTTCATGATACAGCTGTCAGGTTCTATATCTTTAATGACAACACCATCCATATATTTAGATCTTTTTGTGTAATACAGCAACTCTTATTGTATAGATACACCTGCCAAACATAGACGCACAAATACTTAAAAAAATGTTGAATCCCATTTATTTTTCCTTCTTTTGTTGTTATGGGTAAAAATAACACTGAGGCAATAATTGAACTGCTTTCATGTTTACAAGATGTAAAGATGTCGGAGGTATTAAGAAATGTAATAGCCTTTTCAAAATGTAGAACAAATACCAAAACTTTGTGTGAATGTTGTCCAAGCTATTCTCAAAAAATAGTTTTTTATAGAGTGAAGGGAACATTGCAACACGGGACCAAAATTAGTGTGAAATGCAACAAAAAAACAACATACAGACACAACAATATTTTCATCATATGCGCCAGTTGGTACTGTTTTTCTTGTACTTGTTGCAGTGTTGAGACATTTAACAACACCAAAAGCTGTTTTTAGTTTGTTCTTTTCCAAACTAAGCCAAACTTTTTTTTTTGTATTATTGCCCCACACTAATCAGCCAATCCATTTTTTGTATACACAACATCACTTCTGAAATTTGGTAACAAGAAAGGTTCTCATTGATTCCACACAATTGATATTTCTGTTTGTTTTTTGAAAGAAAGCTCGAAGGTCTTTGAGAGTGAGCTGGATGTTTTTCTTGAAATGAAATATTGTGTAACAGGAGTGTGTACTGTGTGAAGGGAGTTACAAATTACACTACCTGTCATTAACCTATTATGTGCTCAAACCTGCCCATAAGAATTGAGTGAAATACTTTTTTATTGAACTAAATAAAATAAATACATCAGGACAGAATAATTGCTTGCAGTTGTTTAACTTGGCCAGAAAGGCAAACAACTTGAATAGAAGGATTTCTTTTTCTCATAGATCACAGTAATTTGATTAAAAGGGCTGTGTTTTGTCCAGTCTTTTCATGTGTTATCCTTGGTTCGATGTGTTGGGGTGGGGTACTAAAGGAATACAAGAGAGTTTTTTGACTGAGGAGAAACCTGTAATTTATACCATGTTTATGCCTTATTTAGCCATCTCTTGGTGTTTTCTTTGTTTGTCCAGGCTCACCCTTTCTGGCCAGCGAAGATCGTGTTTTGGGCGGAGTAATTGTCTTGCGCTGCTGCAGATGTGTGGAAGCTCCGCCATCTCAAAATATTCAGGGTATACTGGGTAAGGCATGGATCATTTCAAGCCAGGTCACATTCAAACCTCCACGCCACAGCTAAGTATTTGGCTGTTAATATTTAAAAATCCGTCATCAGATATGGGGTGGAGGGGGAGGAGTTACTGTGGCTTTCCTGGCGGGTGGTCTGTGTTTTAACTTACACAATCAGGCTCGGGTTTCACACCCTTCATCTCAGATTCAAACAGAGACCTCCCACTATGGAATAGACTGCTAATCTTCAGACAAGTGGAGGCCCTATGAATGCTGCCCCCATTTTGGCTGATTGTATTGGCAGATCTGATTTTCAACCTCAGCAAAATGATCCTTCATCTATCAAAGGTACCATCATGGAATTGGACATAATCTGAGCTCTGTCTAAAGTTTGGCCATATGATTTACTACTAGGCTTTAATGTTGCCCTTTAACCTTTTGTGTTGATAACAAAACAAGGGATCAAGGTGGTGCAAGTTCACTGATGAAGTAGAGCAGATGTTCTTCCAATGTAGATTTCAAATTAAACATGATGGCAAATGACTGGGGAAGTGCCATTTATATGATGCATTATGTCCACTTGAATAATAACATGTTCCAAAGTATCACATACTCAGTGATGTGCAGGCCCTGTTTGATGCTGTTTATGGACCGTAGCCCTTGTGCAGAGCGTGGACTACTTCCAATTACTGTGGACTGCAAAGGGCTCTGTGTTGATTTACAAGAATAAACAGTATGTCGACCACATCCTTTGAATGCTGTAGTTTCTACTCTAATTCACAAGTTCTACCTTCCTCTGCAGTTATGTCACAACTGTGAGTCATATATTTTCATGGTAATGGGCATGCTCAGAGTTTACGGCGGTTTGGCATGCTGACTCACCTGCCAAATGTTTTTCCTTGGCTGATGGAAAGACTGTTGATTTCTGTTCATTTTGAAAAATCTAACTTTTAGCTTAGTTACAGTTTTTTCCCCACACTCTTTTTATTTATATTTTTACATTATATTAATGTGTATTTGTTAATGGATTTTCTCCTGTTCGCTCTATAATTAACCTTTTTATCTGTGTATTTTCACAGTGGAGTTCCTATGGAGTCACACCACAGAGAGTATGTGTGTTGGCTACATGTCTGCCCAAGATAGCAAAGCAAAGGTGAGCTTCCTAATTAGCTTGACAAGCAAAATTTCTTTGTGAGTGAGTTTTAAAAATACTTAGGGTATAGCTGAGTGTAACCATCTTTAGCTCTTTAAGATAGTACAGGAATAGGTGTAGGCTCATATTATAGAGTTATAGAGAAATATACTTTATAATACCTCTAAAACCATATCACTGACCAGGGCCAATGGCTTGAAATTTAATCTGTTCTTTTTGTAATTTATGGACCCTGTTTGAATTGCAGTTAGAGCCATAAATTTTACTTTTATGAATCTTGTTTTACATCGTATTTTCCATGATGGATAATGTTCATTAGAAAAACATCAAACTCTGGTTTAATTAAGGTGGCAGATTTTTAAACTCTACCAGACTGCTGAAAGATAATTTTGTGTGTTTTACCCAGACTCTTGTCTGTTGTCGACAATTCCTCTTTAGAAATTTCTCAATTTGTTGTATTAAGGTGCACAATATATTATTATTGGTCAGCTCACTTGTATTGGGCAATACATGTCATTTTTAACTGGACTGGTATCAACTGTGTTTTACACAGCATTGATTTGATATGTGAATGCAGAATATATGAGTTTTCATTCAACAGTAACAACTGTCAGGAAACTTGGGGAGACCGCTGGGCACAATATCAAAATTGGGAGTTCACTTTCATGCTCTGAGTGTCTTTTTTTTCTCTTCTGCACCTAGTAAACCTCAGAGGCAGAAAGTCTGATAACATAAAACAGGATGGTTAACGTCTGATTTACTCCTGTATACTTCTGACATGTACCTGCCATATAGCATGATGATCAAACAAATCCCAAAGCCATAATTAATTTATTTAAAAGCCAGGGTTGGTGAATTCAGCTTTATTCTAAACTTGGTTCATAGCACAAGTCAGAGTTTATAGCCGCTGCTATGTGTTGCACTTGGCATGAATTGGGGTTACCTGTTACATAAGATGCTAACTCCACTGAAGACCTGGGGAGAGTATATAACTATTGTGTTGCCAACAGGGGAGTTGCAGAGTGCCCTCTGGTGGACAAACTATGCAATGACAACACTCATAACATGATTGAAGGATTGGTCTCTCCCTTTCTTTATTAATTGTCATTTATTGGCTGTTATAAACACAGATACAGATTTGTCTCATATCAGTTTGGGCTCTGCAACCAATCCAAACCCCAGGTCCCTGTGGTCGCAGGCAAGAATTCTGCCTCATGCACTACCTGTGCATGCTGTCTTGTTTGATGTGCAGTCGGTTGGTGACCTCGGTTTTCGGATAATGGGACTAAAAGTCTTTGCATAAGTATATTGCATTTACAATTTTGTAGAAAATAGAGGACTACATCGTGAATGTTGGCTCTGTGGTCTTCTTCCAGGACCGTAACTTACTAAAGGTCATGATTAAAACTAATGTACATAAATCGCATGACTGGAATCAGTCAGTGTGGCTTCTTAAGCAACAGAGCTTAATGCTCTGACCTCCTGGCTCTAAATGGAGTCTCGGCTCAGACTGATTTGTTTGGCTAATGTATCTCCGTCAGTCTCTCTAAAGAGACGGCGCTGTTGTTCAAGCCTGATTCGGATTTCAAAGTGTTTGCCCACCACCTCATGTCCCCGCCCCCTCATCCGTCCTTTTTCCTTTTCTCTGTCTCTTGGTCTATCTCTCTCGTCACTCCCCCGCTACAGTGGCCCGTATGTATAAGAACAAATATACAAGCCACAACACGAACACAAATCCCACAACACGAACACAAAAGCAACAACACAATTACAAAAGCCACAACACAAATACAACTTGAACTTTGTTGCAATATTACAGACATTGTGGAGCAAGTAGCCTATTGGACTGCGTCTTTGTGCGTTTGCGTGTGTGAGAGAGAGAAATGGGAACTCCTAATGAGCAATGATCTCTCTCTTTTTTAAGCTAATGTGCACAGACAGCTGTTTAATTCACACAAATATCACGCTGTATAATATTTGACCAGAACAAAGTATTACTTATTTATCAAACGGGTAAGAAGATCTTCTTCCATGTAGGCCTACATTTACTAATTTGGCAGACTTTGTTATGCAGAAAAAGTAACTTGAAGAAGAATGTTCTTTCTAAGTTTCGAACTCGGACTTTCAGAATGCGGGACAGCTACTCTGCCAATGCACTATTGTGTAGTCGAGCTTCGCGGAGAGTAATCAACTGTCTCTTTCGTGGTCAACTTCCGTTGTGGTTCACTTCCATTGTGGCTTTTTGTATTCATGTTGTGGCTTTTGTAATTGTGTTGTGGCTTTTGTGTTCGTTTTGTGGGATTTGTGTTTGTGTTGTGGCTTGTATATTTGTTCTGACACCTATGGGCCACCGTACCCCTCTCTGGCCCTACCTGGTCCTAAAGTACCATAACTTTTACTGAAAGTCATGCAGCACTGAGGATATCGGTATCAATCTGCATATTTTTCAGATGTGCTCTGTGTATTGGGCTTTGTAGTGGAATGTGAGCCTGCAAGCTCCCCTTTCACGCCTGTGCCAATGTAAAGAGATGAGCAGAACACACTGTACTGCACTGTGTACTGTTCAGGAGGACTTTCAGTCACCGAACATTACTTTTGTTTGTAAGTTTTTGTTTTGTTTGTCTTCTTACATAATGTACTGTGTGAAAGTATGAGTGAGGCATATATTATGCACAAAAACCTAGTGCCTTCAGTGAGCCTCACTGATGAGACTGTGTCCATCATACCTGCTGTTGCAATTATGATGGACACAGTCACTGAAGGGGAAGTGGTATCTATATGCTATCAATAAAATAAATTGCAGTTGCAGGTGAGAGGCATTAAATATAACATCTTGTGACCTGTGAAGCAGAAGATGTTAAACTCCATAAACTAGATAATAATTTGGTTGTCAGTATACTAACTAGACATGGTGGGCTACCAATGGGTCTGAAAAGAAAGAGCCAAATTCAGTGCTCTTCCACTGTTCCACAGATGTTCCTTTAGCCACAGTGGCTCAAGCTGCTCTGTCCAAAGATGTTGAAGTAGTGCAAAGAACTAAGGAGAAGGAGAATCAGAACAGCAAACATTAGCACTTGCAGGCTATCCCTTAAAATTTAAACTGCAGAAACATCCTTATTACTGACACGACAGTAGCAGTAAAGAATCACTCAATCACTGCATTAATATATGCATGCCAAAAGTTCTTTTATAAACTGAATGTTTTCAGTGCGTGCAGATCAAGGAATATCATCTGTCGGTAGTGGCATCTGGCTCTCCTGGGAAATGATATCCTCTTCTTCTCAACTGGGCACTGGTGACACTGATATTGGAGTGTGCAGCCAAGAACACAGCTGCTCAACCAAATCTCACACTGCTCCATCAGACACTGAGCAGCTAGTTGGGGTTCCCTCATGACTCCACACTCGGTGCAAAGCAAGGTTTTACCTGTCACTCCCCACCTGAGCCTTGAGTCCCCCCACCCCCCTACTCACTGACAACATATCATCCAGATGCCATAGGAGAGCATCTGTTTTCCCTCCAATAGGGTTTAAGTTCAAAAGTCCAAGGATGGAAACCTTAATGCGACTGGGCACCAGTCATGATGTCTGTTGCCTGTAAAGTCAGTCTAAAAGTGGTCCGTCCATGGAGGCCCAGGGAGTGGCACTCGCATGTCCAAGATCTTAGAATGAAGACATCCTTAACTGTGATTTGTCATAAATACTTGCTGAAGAAAACTTGGTAAGGACTAGTGTTCTTGTTGCACTTTATTTAGTTGCCTGAATAAATCATCCCTGATTGAAGGACTTGCAAATGTTCAGTGCATTAAGTTAATTAATGAGGTTGCGTACAGCGCCAGAGCCATCCACAACCTCAGCTGCTATTCTGCAGACATTCCTCCCATTCCTATTAGCGTCCCACCGGGCATTTCGAACCAGCCAGTCCATCTTCCACTGCTTTTCTATGATAAGAACATGAAAGGGATGATACACACAGTAGCAGGAGTATTTAGGACAGAGGTCAGACTGGATTTATATTGTAAAAAGGCTACTTCTCTTTTTTCTTTCTAAATCTGGGATTTCTGTATACAGTAAATATTCTGACAAACGACTGTTTCACAAACCTGAGAGAACAGTGAAGCATGCCTTAGCTCAATCCAAAATATGTTGGATGTCAGGCCAGTTAAGACACTGTGCTGGCAGCTCCTCTGAGTTTTTTTCTTACTGTTCAATCAGATGTCTGTATCTTAATCCTTTTGACTGCTACGTAAAATAACTGTAAAGCAGCAGTGCTGGAGAGGGAGTGTATCTGGTTTTATTCAAACGCTCACCTGTGTTTGCACTGGATAGGACATCAGAACATCAAGCCATGCTTCTGAAACCGTTAGATTGTTTTATTGTTTGTCATGATTGGACAGAAAGAGAAGTGTAAAAGATCCACAGCAGCAGCACCATGGCTCACTTCCCTCCTCCTGGACATCATTACCACTATAAAGCTTTTGTGTAAGGCCAGAGAAAATCAAATGGCATGCAATTCAGGCCTCCTGGTTATTGTCTGCTTTGTGTATTACACGACAAATGTCTTTTATTATGGTGCATTTTGTTTTTATTATCCATCTTGCGTGGAGAATAAATAGCATATGATTGTTTTTTATATTTGAAATGAAAAGAATGTGAAAACCACAACACAAAACAACAGCATAGTCATAAGGCTAAATTTATACTTTGGCCTACACTGTGGTGTTAATGTGTGGCTTTTCTAGCTCCTAAACACATTCATATCACCAAAGAATGTTGTTTTTCTCCGACAGATACAATGGAACTGTGTTTTTCACGTTATGTTTTGACTCCGCCGTAGTCCTGTCATGTGGTCACTTCAGTCAGTGAGCATCAAGCTGACAACAGGCTCACTGTAGGTTTGCTTGTCTTCATTTTTTTCTGTCTAGCCCAATTGTTAAATAAGTCTACATTTATTTGTCGCTCTATATGGAATCCACCTCAAGAATTCATTGAACATGTAAATTGGAATATGAGTTATGACAGGGTACATTGTGCAGGAGACGTTGAGATGGACATCACACCCAACAATGGACAATCCTAAGTTCAGTATAAATTTGTGTCTAAATCTAAATAGTTTTTGAAGTGGTAATGATAACTCTTTGGCCACCATCACCCTGTGAAATAGCCAAAAAGTTTCCTTTTAAGTTAACTGCCCACTTATAAGGACGGGCACAACAAGGTTTCAGACTTCAGTACTGTACTGTATTGTTCTACTAATGGCATTGAGCTGAATCACCCAAAAATGTTACATACGTTTCTTCTTGTGAATCCAATATCTGCTGCAGACTAATAATCAAACAGACAGTAAAAGTTGCCACAGCAAAGACACAAAACTGTGTGAATGTCAATTAGTAATTTAGTGTTTACACGTAAGGCTACAGCATTATTTGTTTGGTGCTGACCAGACTTGATCTCACAGACATGTTAGGACATCTGTTGTGTGACTTCTGAGCCTGAAGCACTGCTCATCACTACTGTGTCCCTGTCACCTGGACTTCTGAACTAGCGCCATAGGTTGTGAGGCTCGCGGTACTCTCAGCAATGTGGTGGTGTAATTACTCACTTGTTTGGTTTAGTAAGTCCTTTACTCTTCCTGCTCGCTTGCTCGTGTTGTCCGTTCTGTCAGACTGAAATAAAAATTTAGGGCTTAACATATGGAGCAAGGTAACACGTAGGGGTGAGGGTAAGGTCACATTGGTGTCATTGTCAAACACAGTTCTCTTTCAAAATGTATGAAGTCATACAGCTAGCCCCTAATTGTGCCCAGTAGTGTATTTTCAGCTGTGTTTTCAATGTGGTAGAAATTTAAAAGAACATTGCAAAGCTCTTTCCCCTGACATGCAAACATCAAAAGTAAAACATTTAGCAGTCACCATTCGTTGATTATGACTGAGTTGCGGACCTTCACTCAAAACAGTTTAACCGAGGCCTTTCTTTAACCTCATCTTAGCAAGATGAAGGGGAGAGGATGAACCCAGAAAGGGATCCTGGAGGCATAATAGCCCATGAGAGTGTTGCCATGTGTGCATGGCCTTGTCTGGCTGTTGTCCCATTGTAGTGACAGTTGCCCTCGGGGCTGCCAGGGGCCATAGTCCAAGCCTATACAAAAGAAGTCCAGTAGAGATGAAGGTTCCTGCGAATAGAGGAGTGATGTCAGGCCAATTCAGTGGCCGGGTCAATAAGTGGATGGACTTTTCCCCCAAGGCTTGGGCCAGTGTTACCGTCTGGAGAGAGAGGAAGAGAGAGGTAGGAGTATGACAGCTGTTATTGGTACTGGGGAGAGTCAGTCACCTTTGATCCCCCAATTGAAGTATCACTGCCGTCTTCACAGCTGTGTTTGCCCCTTCCTTCCTCCTCTTACTCCTCTCTGTCTCTGCTCAAACACAAAACACTAACAGTCTGTTTCCTTCGTCTACTTACTCTGTCTCTCTATAAATACCCACTTGGTATCTTTGGACTTCAGGAGTACATGCTCATGATGCAACAGCAGAAGAAATTGCTGGTTGCATTGTATACCCTAATATGTGATATTAAAATTATTTTTAAATTGTTTTGACGCTAAGCCCACACTTAACAAGCAAGCAGCTTAAAAACAACATTGTGGTTGTGGAGCTCTTGGTACTGTCTCCCAGTAGATAGGGGGGCAACAACATCGAAGGAGGATCATTAGGAGGAAGCCTGCCTGATCAGAACCTGAACATTACTTTGTTATTGGACATCCTGTTCTGGACTGTGCATTAAACCATAATTGAACATAAGGTTGTTCACAGCTGACCAATAATTAATGTTTTTGTAGTACACCTCCAGGTGTCAAATCTCCCTCTGGTGTAAGTCACTGCAAAGGACTTCAGTTTCTGCATTGCAAATTTAAAGAGTAGACAGACCTCAGCTGCGACCCTACACAACAGAACTTATTTACTGTAGCTTACTGGTGGCCTTACAGATGCCGGTGCATCTTGGGTACAGAAAAGGAACCCCTCTTCATCTTCTCTGTGGTACCTGTAGCAACACATCTACACCATTGATGCTACTTTGTACATATTGCTATTTTCAGTTTTAATGCCTGGTAACAAAGTTAATAAAAAATACGTTCCATCATCATCATCCATACCTTCCATCTTTTAATGTTTACTTCACTTATGATGTGTGAAAATTGGATGTGTCTTCTGTTGTTGCCTGCAGACCCACATATCCAGATTACCACCTGGGACTGTTCCTGGACAGTGTTTGGCCATCGAAGGAGGCGTGTGTCGGCTGGTGAGCGTAGTGGAGTGAGCCGTGTACTTCCTCCTACTGGGCTTCTTCAGCAATACTCCAAAACTAACTCTTCCACACAAACACACACACACACAGCCCTCACTTTCCCGCCATCTTCGTGATGGCAGAAGTAATAAGCTTTAGCTGTTTTAACAGGTGCCCAGTAAGGAGGGAGGGGTGTTAGCTTCTACTTAGTGCACTTAAAGTACTTCCCTTTGCCCCTGTCTGCCTCCAGCATGTACTCTATGCCAACTTACACCCCCCAAGTTCTCCAGTATCACCTGGATTAGACTTGATGCACCATTGCCTTGCACCATTTTTTCTTTATTAGTCTTTTCCAACTAAAAGTGGTATCCTTTCTTTTGTATATAAGCTATGATTTAGGAAAACAGGGTGAATGTTAATGTTGTTTTGTATTGCTGAACAGATGTGACTATTTTCAGACGTTTAGGAATTTCAAATGCAAGACCTTATTTTGTTCTTAAAATACTTTTCAAGGTTAAAAAAAGATGTCATATTGCACCTTGTGGAATGCCTGCTACTCAAGAGAATTGTTATCAATGAAGCATTTATAGTTGTGAGAGGTGAACACTGATTATAAAAGCTATTTACAATGTTAACACGTACAAATGAATTTCCATGTACTCGTACACACACACAAACACACACACACACACACACACACACACACACACACACACATTATGTTATTAATCCTTCAGCATACTGTATAACGTAGCATAACGTGCAGCTTAGATCATGATGAATTTTATAACCATTTCAGAATAGAATGCTTTGCTTTGATTGTTTTAAAATGTGAATACATAGCTATTGCATGTACAAAGTCTACATTAAGCCACTTTCTGTTCTCTGACAGGCGTAGAGTTGTCCAAGAAGCAGGAAGCTATGCACTTCTAGAGTAATGCTGATACATACATATAGTGCTCAGGTAGCAGCATTTGACCCCACCGCCAAACATGACTGTTAGTCCTCATTTTAAAAAAAATCACAATTTATATTTATATAGTCACATTGACAAAGACGTGTATTTTCTTGCTAAAAAAAGGAGAGCTAAAAACTCATTTGTATGCATCAAGCCCAGAAATGGTGCTGTAGAAAAGTGTACTTGAAGGGAGCAAAGGTCTAAATTAATACTTCTGTTGGAAAAATTAGTTTTGCTGTTTCACTCAGTTACTACTTAGAATTCCAGTCTCAACAAAACCACAATAGAGCTTGTGTATTCTTTACTTGAAAATGCAACGGATATAAAATGGTATAAGCTATTGAAATGGTA
The DNA here is from genome assembly GCA_029875015.1 of Lepomis gibbosus. Taxonomy (NCBI): domain Eukaryota; kingdom Metazoa; phylum Chordata; class Actinopteri; order Centrarchiformes; family Centrarchidae; genus Lepomis; species Lepomis gibbosus. The sequence continues at coordinate 6,910 of JAPMOB010243928.1, read as the reverse complement.
CTATGTGCACAGCTCTTTACACTGCTCAAAAAGTTAATAAAATCTATGTTGCTACAGTTCTGCATCTATCTCTAGTCTAAACTCTATGACATGAGACACATTCTTCCAGCTGAGCCTTTTCCAAAAAAGATGTGCATTGCTCTTAGGAAAGCAGTTTGTGTAAGCCCAAACAGACAGCATAAATATAATCTGAACTGTGGACTGCCAAAAATGTATAGTCTGGGAATAAATTACATGCTGGGCAGTAACTGGAGTGGGATAAAAAAGAATTCTGCAGAAAGACTTGTCAACATGCTGAAACATTTTAACATGAGAGAGGAAATATTGAAGTCTGTGTTTGTTGAGGAACCTCAGTCACTTTTAAAAATGTGTGCAGTGTCGTCGCCCCCCCACAACACAACACAAAAACACACGTTTCTTTCCTGAGTTTTTTGACATTACAGCTTTTTGTCACATTGAAAAAGAGTGGATTACGTAAGCAATATTTCCCATTCTCCAGTTTGTTGTATTGATTTGATTCCTCTTAAATATGCTTTTGAAGGCTCTTATTGGAGAGGGCAGTTATTTATATCAGCAGTCTAACAACAGTCTCTAGGGCAAGAGTTTGTCCAGCTGCTGGCTCTGGATCGTGGCCACTCTAGTGTCTGTGAGGAATGTGCAATAGAGATGTTCATGAAGATAAATATATTCACCGTTTGAAGAGCGAGAGGCCTCCCTGTCAGTGCATCATGCCTGGTTGTGGAATAGGATCACATATTGATGATATCTAACCGGTTCGCCTCTCAGGTGTAAGATGTCACTGTCTTTTGACATCACTAATGCGCAGAATGTATTTTGACAGGTCAGAAGGAGCAGCAGAGGGTTAGTTGGGTAGGTGCTATGCAGGTTTGTTTTTGTTCCACACTTGTCCTGACCCCCGTTTGATCCTGAGGGTCCATCTAAAAGGAGATGTATGTTACGTTGCCCCTCACCCACACTCACACCATTCTCTATTAGTTTGATCGCATGTTATTATAGAGCATGCTCTTTTCATCAGAGCTAATCTGTGTTGCTGGGAGACCCTCTGCCCCACTCAGCACAGAACCTTCCCCTTCAAACATCATCCCTCTCTGTCCTGGATCCCCTTAGCTTTGAAAAAGGATCCAGGGTCTTTAAAGAGTGGACGGGGTCCTGAGCCATTCAAGGTGTATCCAATGCCTTGCGCTCAGCAAGGCTCTTAAATGCAAAACAGACGGTGGAGCAAATAAAGATCAAAGGCACCAGCTTTGCCCGCCTGGCCTGCTGTCCTCACATGCCAGGCGGTGTTGTCACAGTGAATCACCGCTCTGCAGCTTCCGTGCTCATGCTGACCCCCCTCCTTCACCACCTAAGGGCCACCAACCCCCTAGACACTGCTACAGCCCCTCTGTGCCCGTTTCTAACGTCAACACTCACACACACAGGGTTAAAACCAGATGTTGTGTATGTAGCTGCCCTTGTCAGACCAAGCCAGAATTGTCCAGAAGAGCCACTCACCTTGGTGCACGTCGTCTCTTATCGGGTTCACGATAAGAGACGACTGCCAAACAGTTGGGCATTTCAGTAGTATCAGTGATTAAGTGACTTGTTTCATTGTGCCTTTGTTTGGCTGGATTTCTCCTAATGAAATCATTGATCTTGTGTCTGTGTGGGTGGTGACTTAAAGGGGATATTATTTGTCTATGCAATAATCCGCTGGATGCTAAATAAAGTCTGCTTCTTTAAAAGACCACTTGCATCTGAGTGAAACTGATTTCCACTGACTTCTACTAGCATGTGAAGCTAGCAGAGCATATAAAACATGTGGTGGTACATTAGTCATAAGTTTAACTCAATGAAAAGCCTGACTGAATATAATAACTCTTTTATAAGGGGGCAAAGCAGTTTTTTTTTCTCTGTTGTCCTCATTTGTCCGACAGCTTAGTGTGTGTGAGTTTATGAGCGGGTGCATGTTATTTTAGCTTTTGTTTGAACTGGTATAGAAGACATGAGCCAGGGGCAGGTTGTGGCGTTCATTGCATGGTGATACTATATGTCCAATTGAATTAGTCATTAGTCATTGTTCTACTGTAGATTGTGTGGCTGCAGATCCCTGCAGCATCTCTGTGATGTCCTGGCAGCAGGGGTTAAGTAAGGCACCCTGCCCTTTTCAGTGCTCCACAGCTACTTGACCTGTTTGTTCAGCTGTACACCCAGGCACATGTTTGCCCCCCACTCCTCCCCCACCACCACTCCTCCCCTGACTGTCTGTGCCAAAGATGCAAGCCTATGACAGGCGGAGTTCCAGCGATCCCTCCCGTTTTGGCCGTAGGACATTGAGGGTGAAGGTTGAGAGGGAGGGATAGAGCGGCTAGATAAGCAACCTCCTGGTCCAGGTCAGCTATTCCAGATTAGAAGACCAAAGAAAAACCTTTTAATTAGGTTTGCCGTGCTGTTAGGGCCCTGCGGTGTTGTGGCCCAGACACTTCCTGCATTGTGCTACACCACCCATAAAGTAGCAGAGCAAGGGAGTGGGTGAAAGAAAGTGAGGTGGAGAAGCTAAAAATGACTCTGCCACATCTGCGCCACACCACAAAACAAAGAGATGCCTGATTGCCACCATGCGCCGCGGTTATTTACCTACTAGAAGCTCTACACTGAGCTCCAGCACGGACAACACACCACCTGGACTTGCTTAAATGGGTAAGATTTTTGGAGAAAAGAGTTGGAGAACAGCTGAGCTTTCTCTTTATTTATTACATTAACCCATCCAAGTTTCCACAGCTTCCTTCTTCTTTTTAACTGTTTTCTTATTCCCACAGTTAGGTCTTGTGTGGTGCTCTACTGAGAAATCCCAGAGTCTGCCCTGTCAAACTCAGTCTAAAACAGAATACGTTGGACATAATTTCTTTCTCATAACAAAAATAGAGGCAAAATACCAACAATCATATCTTGGTGATGCTTAATGAGCCCTTTGGGATCCTTGACAATATACCACTAATATGGTGCTTTGCATCCTTTCAAACATACCAGAGTAGAGCCCTGGAAATAGCAACACAAAAGCGAGGCCTCAGTGACGCCCCACAGCCAACGCAACAAGTATTCTCTGTACTGTCTGGTCTAAAGTAAGTCTGCTCTGTCATCCATTTTCACACCAATTACACTAAACCTTGTATCAGTATTCCTACCTGCGATCAGGTTGTGCTTGTAGGGGAAGGGAGATGAAATGAGAGATGAAAAGTGAGGCGCGCGTTGGAATAATTGCCTGCTCTGGAGACACGTGGAGCCTGTCTGGAGAAGAGATTGGGGGGGGGGGTATCGTCAATTTGAGCCAGGCCCTAATGTTTCGAAATAAAGAAGAACACCTCGCTTTGATCTTCATGTCCTGTTCAGCAGACAGTCTGCAAAGATAACGATCCATGCCTGTTACTGTAATCTTAGCCTCGAACCATGCTTTTACTGAAGAGAGGGACAGAAGACTTAAAAAGAGAGCTTTACCCACTGTGGGTCTACTAGCACAGAGGTGGAAGAGAGTCTACATATGAAAAAGAATGTATCCGTGTGATTTACAGGCAGTATTTGAGGGTGGGTTGTTGATAAAAGGCTCCGTTTGGGAGGAATGGGTTGAAGGACGCGTGTTGAGGAATTCTGAATGAATAGTGAAGAAACTAGGCGGTTGCAAGCAGCCCTTCAGGGGTGGGGAACGTGCTGGGGCCTGCTGCATTATAAAGACAAGCCCTGCACCCGGCCAGCTGTGCCGTACACAAGGCTGAAGGAATGAGAGCACCATGAATGGCTTTCTCTGTGTGACAATGACTGCGGCACTCAGCGGAGAGGGGCTGGTCAGAGGTCCTTGCTACGGACTGGCAGCATTGAGAGTGTGTGTGCAAGTACATGTGTACAGTGAGAAATTACTGAGGAATGTGAGGACACATGCCAAAGACAAAGAATTTCAGTCGCATTCAAGGGAAACTTACCCTCTTTGTCCACTAAAGAAATATAACAATCCCTTCAAAAGGCATGAGAGCCACATAGAAAAGGAAGTAATGGAAGTTTTGTGCTTCTGTTCTAGGAGTTTAATTGATGAAATTAGATTTTTTTTTCCTACAGATGAATTTTTTCTGACAGCAAGAGAGAAATTTTGTCACTTCACACAAGAGATATTTGCCATGCAGACTGACAAATGCAAAGATTTACCCTTTTCTAGCAACACATTCACTGGCTTTTAAAAACATTTATTTATAGATTTATATCTCCAAAATCTTTCCATACAGTTGAATTCACACATTCTTTGCGCTTAGTTACGGTTCAATCCTAACTTGAGACACGTTTACGCACATTGATGGAAGTGTGCGCTAGAGAGGGATCTCAAGTCAGCATTCAGCCGTATGTGAATCAGAAAACCACAGCCGTAGACACCCAACTCTGACACAGCTACAACTTAATAAATACTTTACAAAAATAATGCAGGCTTTTTACAATGAAGGTCTGCCTCAGAGACATAAGGGACACGGTTGTAAATTAATGGTGAAAAAAAATGTGCATGCTAAATAAACTCACAAGCTTACATTGGAACCTGGATATTGTGAATGACAACATGGAGGAAAACTGGATAACCCTGTTCTCTGTCTCCACAGACCACCCCCCCAACACATTCCTGAAGGATCTTATTATTCTATTACCACAGGCCTCTCAGATTCACCAAACATAAACAATCTATGGAGACGAACATGGACACAATCTAAACGAACATTCCTAGAATAATAATTTTCCCTTTTAAAAACATAAACTCAGTTCTCCCTTCAGATCAAATCATTGGTGACACATTTTACTGGCATTTTTTTTTTCATTCATTTTTTCAGAGGCATATTTTACAAAACATAAAAAAGCAACGTTTTGTGCCTGGTTTTGGTGAAGTCAAGAAAAGTTCCCTGTGAGCAAGTAAACGTTCTGACTGTTGGATTTTTATTCCGCTTGGTTCAAAAGAGCAGCAAGTCTTGTTCCTCAGAGCCTAAAAGTCCATGTGTTATTTGACCTAAAACAGAATAAAAAATGATTTCAGCACAATTTTTGAGGTTTAGCTGAATATTTAAGCAGTGTGTTTTTCCCCCTTTCGCTCTATAGCGGGCTAGAATTCTCTCGCTTCTTCAAACTGTTTGTAGTAGTCCTCGTCCTGAGGGTTGTCAGGACACTTCTGACCATTATTTGGTGGCCTGGCCTGGTTGTAGCGGCTCCAGTCTCCTTTGCAGATGATCCAGGGCAGGATGTCCACCTTATAGTGCAGGTCGGCTGAGAACTCTGTGCTGATAAGGTTGGGTGTGCCGGCCCCTTTGCCACGAGTGATGAGCTTCATGGCGTCGTCGTAGCAGCAGTGCTGTGCTGCCAGAGTGGTGGACTCCAGCGTCAGCATGGAGCGGATGCAGTAGCGGGCTGTGGGCTTGTAGATCTCCAGCTTTTCTTTTGGCCCGCTGGCATCTTTCCAGCGGAAATCTCGGCGTGTGGGAGCATCGTGGACATCCGCTGTGCTGTACGCCACCTCTGTTGGGTAAGAGCAAGGGCAGCTGGGGAGGTCGTTTGCTACCTTGGTCATGTACTTCTTCAAGAAGTCGCTCTTGCAGTTCATCCATCGCTCGCAGCTGTCTGTGTCTGGAAGGAATGAAGGCGCAATTAAATGCTACATCTCTTTCCCACACAGATGAAACCAGCAGCGTGAGAAGGTGTAATATTTAATATGAAGGTGTGTTTTGGCTGGGTTGATTAAGAACAGACAGACAAAGAGACAAAGAGAGAGTGGGCAATGGCATACTGTGCTCTTCCTGCCCTGATGCACATTTTCATCTCTGCACAGTAATGGAGCACAGCCTGAGCATGAGGAATGCAAAGTGTGTGAAGGAACACTGCTGCCAGATGGATGAACTTTCTTTGATGGTGTCAGAACATCTGAATGAGGGATAGTCTGAGTAAGACAAGAGTAGGCAGAATCTTACCAACACCAAAGAGCTCTGTGGCATTAAACTCATCTGTTCCAGCTAACAGGCTCACTTCAGTAGCTGCCGTCTTGAAGGCATCTTCAATACCTTTAGAGAGATAAATGCACTGTCAATGAAAGGTGGATCAAATGATGAAAGACTACTAAACCCAACATGTGCACTTGCGAACTGTCCTCTAATATCCATTAGCCACATCTTTACTGGTGTGTGATTCTTTTGTTCTGTGATCCAATATCAAGACTTTACCTGGGCAGCTGGGCATATCACAAGTTCTGGACTCGGTGGCTGTACAGGCATAACCACATGACCTGGTTCTCTTCTGGTTGCCATTTCCACAGGTGACACTGCACGCTGTCCAGTTACTCCAGTCCCCCTCCCCGTCCATATAGTCTACATCAGAGAGAAAGAGAGAGAGAGATCCTCAGCTCTGATGCAGGCCACATGCTGAACTTACTTGGGCCTGTTAGCATGCCTCACTAATAATAAGTGGGGGGAGGACATGAAAGGGGAAGTGCGGGGGAGCTCAAAGTTCTCTTTGACTTTGCCCCTCAGAGTAGACACCACGCAAGCCTGTCTACACACACACACACGCACACATAGAGTCTGCGCCACCTGAGTATACCTGGCACAGTGGCACCGGACACCATTCTGCTGCTGTGATTCATTGGTTTGAAAATGGGAACTGAAATGGCAAGAAATCCTCTTTAACTCCAATAATCATTGAGCAGATCACTGTAATGGGTATACATGGAAACAGTTACACTAGGCTCTACTCCCCCCACCACCATCATGACCACACGCACGCACACACACACACACACACATCTTGAAAGCAGTACTCCATCAATGAGGAGAATTAATGTGGGCATGTTGGGATGGAAGTATTTCTGGCCGGAGTCCAACACTTCCTATACACTGCCCAT
>JAPMOB010243924.1:0-11290 GCA_029875015.1 Lepomis gibbosus | reverse complement strand
TCCCAGTAACATGGCCCAGTCAGAGCCTCTCCACACACAAGCTGATGCTGCTGCTTCAACCTCTCTGGATCATCAGGACAAAGCTGATCCTCTCTCAACCCCACCGCCTTTCTGATCCCTCACACTCTGACAGAGATCACCACAAACTGATGAGAGAAGAAGACAGACTGCAGAAGTCAGAAATCAGAGTTTACAGAGACTTCCTTCATCTGTGTATTATATATATATATATAATATTAAATATATGCTGGACAGCAGAGGTTCTGTTCTGTAGACGATGATTGTAAATGCTTTTTATAGCGCCTTTCTAGTCTTTTCGACCAGCGCTTTCACACTATATCTGCATTCACACACTGAGTCTAAGTGGCCCATATGAAACTAACATTCATTCATACACTGGTGGAACAGCCACCAGGGGAAATTCGGGGCTCAGTATCTGGCCCACATGCAGCCTGGAGGAGCCGGAGATTGAACCGCCAACCTTCCAACTAACGGGCAACACACTATCTCCTGAGCCACAGCCTCCCCTTTGTCTGAAATAAGAGCCAGTGATTTGCAGGCTTCAGTCAGACTGATCTCAGAGCTGTGACAAAGATGAACTGATCAATAATTTAGTGTTAAAATGAGAGAACAAACACTTTGACATCAGATTTGCTGGTACGACAGTTGAACCACTGTCTCTATACATCTTGTGATGCTGTCAGCTGGAATCCAGCTTTATTTCTTGGAGACATGAACACAACAACAACAGTCGTCTTCACATCAACTCAAACACATGATCACTGCCTGTTCTCTCTTTCTCTCTGTCTTTCTGTCCAATCCTGAAACCTGTCACCATTCTCCTCTCACAGCTTCACTGAGGGAAGCAGCTGCTGAGAACGTTGGAGGTTTACAGGAAATACTGGATCTCTGCTTTTGTACTAAGTGTGTTTAGTACAATACTCCTGAAACCAGCATGGACAGACTCCAACTGTCTACTAACCTCAGCGTCTTCAGTCTGCAGTGTGGACTCTCCTGCAGATCAGACAGCAGCTTCACGTCTGAGTCCTGCAGCTTGTTGTCACTCAGGTATAGCTCTCTCAGATGGGAAGGGTTGGAATTCAGAGCTGAGGCCAGAGAAGCACAGCTGATCTCTGACAAACTGCAGCCCTCCAATCTGAATAAAGAATAAATGATGTAATTTTAGAAGACAATGTTCCTGCTTGAAATTATTCAGTGTTTAATAATCTGTTCAGAGCTGAAGAAGGTTAGAATGTAGACGTTTAGAGGTAGGGGTAGTGGTAGAGAGAGAGAGAAAGATCATTGCTTATTACACCATTCAACATTTCCCTCTCACATACACACCGCAGTCCACTACTTGCCCCAGATGTCTGTAATATTGCAACAGGGTGTAGGTCTACTCACACTAGGCAATCCATTAAGTTTCAATCGTCTGAAATCAAATCGTCTGTGTATGTTGGTGTGAAGGACGCAGTTAGAAGTAGTTGCACTCACCTGTTCACCTCTCTTTGCTTGAGTGATTATGGGGGTAGGGGGAGCTCGGGAGTGAAATTTTCTGTTCACCGCATAATTATCTAGAATACTGCATTTGTGTCGTCTGGTGCCGTCGCATTTTCTTTGCATGGATGTATGAAAAAAAAACAGTTAACTGGAACCATTGTGCATTACTGTGAAATGTAAAATTAATGGGTTAAACCGTGTGTCAGAAATGTATTGGAGTATCATTGTGTGCACGTCATAAAGTTTTCTCCTGTGTTTAGCTTACTGCGGCATCTACAATAGGTTCCATCTATACAAATTTATGTTGCGCAGCCAAACCTACAGAAACTGATTTAAGATTTCACTCAAGTCTTCAAAGTCTCCAAAGATGTGAAATATGGCTGGATAAACTTTGGGAAATGTGAACAAAAGACATCTACAATATTTCTTTACAGAATAGTGGAGTCATAAAATCAAAGCTTCTTCACTTTAAACTATTTAATCAGTATAATCATCATATAGTTTCATAACAATGTTGGAAAAACAAATACTGAATATTTTTGTTATTGTCTGATAGTTGAAATAGAGATTATTTATTTCTTCATTGAATTCATGTAGTTTTATTCTCATTTCTTAAAAAACATGATGTGGAATAGAAGCTGAAAATCAGGAGTTTAAGAGGTTCAGAGTGAATTATCCAGTGGAGCTGCACTGGGGCCTGCACAGAACTATGGGCCTTTGATGGGCCAATTTACATGCAGGTGCAAATGCATTAAACCTCATCAATCAATAGCAAACACCCATTTCACCTTAATGTAGTATTTACAATGGCGCTCAAGTGCTATAGAAACACTCATATGTGCATTTCCTCTATTGCTGTGGCGTCTGACACCACAGACTTTTGTGGGTAAAACTACTGACTACTAGTTCACTAGTTTAACAAAAGTATGTAGCAAGCAGTAGGCTATAAGGTATACAGTGAAATATAAAAAAAAAAGTTATTCCACATATTCAACATAATGAATTTTGTTGTATTTTCTTTGATATTCATGTCACATAACCCAGATATGAATTGCTGATTGCAAGGTAAGATGTATATGAAAGCCCAGTCTTAAGTTTCTATTTGATCATGTGACAAGACTCCAGAAATCAGGTGAAACACAAGATCTGATCAGTAGACTAGCAGTTTCAAGAGGTTTCAAGAAGAGACAGGAGAGAAAAGAACAGGAGGAGAGGATCGCCAAGCTCCCAAATAAGATTATTTTGGAATACCGAGGACATTTTTTCAAGATTTCACTTGTCGGATCCCATTCAGTTAGGCAATTTAGCCTGCAAGTGCTTTTTCAGTGGATTTGGTGTGGCTGCCGTGCCACTGTTTTAAAAGCTGTTATCATTTCAGGGTCAGCCCGCTGCTGAGTAGGCCTACCTGTTTGTGTGGATGTGAGTGTGGGTATAAAAATGTGTGTGCGCCGTAGCTGGCCTGTTTTCAGAACATGTTGTTTTATGTATAGGCCACTTTTCTTTATTTATCACCATAAAGACTTGCCTCTCTGTCGAAGAGGAATGTGGTTATCATGATTCGCGAGGTGATTATACTGAAATTGCCTGAAAAAGTCTGTGTCATTTCAGCACTGTGCACAGCTCCTGCACTCAGCTGTCTGTAGTGACATTTCAGTATTTTGACAATGACAGCACTGTGCATGCTCCTTATAATTTTCTCTTTGAATTCTGTAATTTGCAAATACAAAAATCTAGGTGACACAGTCCGACTCCATCAGATGATGGTACTGTACTTTAGATTGCTGCATTCAGGCACATGCAAAATATCACCGCAGCAGCATATGTGTGTTGGAGAGAAGCACACAAAGAGAACTTTTGAAGTTAAAATGTTCATATTGAATGAAATCAATTTAAGGAGCTTTAAATGAGGTATTTACTGCATCTAATATCATCAGTTGTTTATCCGTGGCAAAACGAGAAAACAATGCACATAATTTTGCCAATTTAGGGTTCCCTTCTAGACACAAACGCAATTGGGTGTGCATGTGTGCTTCGTAACAGTGCAGCCCATCATAACAGCCTGCACTGGGGTCCGTTGTTACTACCATGTGCCACTAAGCTCAACATCGCTCTGCCAAAGTCAATGGACTAAACCACTGAAGAAGAAATTAGATTTTAGTATTGACATACTCAGTGTGGATCAGTATAATATCAGCCTTATGTCTACACTTTAGATTCGCCACAACGTTCCCATCATATTAATCAGCACAGAAGGAAAAAATGGTGTCTGACCTCAGAGTATCCAGTCTACAGTGTGGACTCTCCAGAAAACCACACAGCAGCTTCACTCCTGAATCCTTCAGCTTGTTTTCACTCAGGTCCAGCTCTCTCAGATGAGAGGGGTTGGACTTCAGAGTTGAGGCCAGAGAATCACAGCTGATCTCTGACAAACTGCAGCCCCTCAATCTGAATAAAGAATAAATGATGGAGATAAAAATCCATTTCTAATCCAATCAGATGGGTTCAGGTTTTAAATGTGGAGCTCAACATTACTATGTCCTAATCAATGAGCTTTTCCCTAAAATGAGTAGAGGGACTTTGTAATTGTGTTATTGTTGATCATCATAATGTCAGCCTTCTACAGACATCATCCAAATGTCAGCACAAAATTCATAGACCTATTCATGTTAACACAGATCAATAACATGCTGCTGATCTCAGGCCAGAGTGTGTGTGTGTGTGTGTGTTCTGAAAGATCAATATCAGTGATCAAAAATTCTTTGTGAAAACACATTGATACCAACAGAAAGCAAATAAATATTTTTACTTAAACAAGTAAGCTTGATTAGTTTAAACAAATGTTAGTTCAGTGGATCTTCTGTATAAAGATGACCAAAAATTAGAAACATTCATTTACTTTAACGACTAACATCGGACATTTTCTACAGTTTCTTTAAGAAACAAGTCTTTGTGACTGCACACTAAATTTATTACAAGAAACACGAAAATATGAATAACATTTACAACTTTATGGATGGAAGTTATGTATGAACAGAAATTAGCTTCAATTGTTAAGTAAACATATCAAATCTACAATAATAACAGGGAGTCAGTGAACAGGCCTCAGAGTCTTCAGTCTGCAGTGTCGACTTTCCAGAAAACCACACAGCAGCTTCACTCCTAATTCCTGCAGCTTGTTGTAGCTCAGCTTCAGCTCTCTCAGATAGGAGGTGTTGGAATTCAGAGCTGAGGCCAGAGAATCACAGCTGTTCTCTATACTGCAGTCCCACAATCTGAAGATAAAGACTAAATGATGTAACTTTAGAAGAAAATGTTCCGGCTTGAAATCATTCAGTGTTCAATAATCTGTTCAGAACTGAAGAAGGTTTAGAATGTAGAAGTTTAAAAAATGGAAACTCTATTGTCTGAGCACGTGAGCTGACAGCGCCAGCAATACGCTCAAGGGAGTTGGCATCTTCTCCAAATAGAAGTGTCTGTCATGTCTGTTAGCCGACAGTACAGTAGCCTATACTAACTGCTTTGAAATGTGTTTAATATTTTTTTTAATTTGTTTCCCAGTCCGTTTCACACAGCCTATCACAGCCGTTAAAATAAATGGTTTCCATTTTTCTTACGTAAGGCTAAATATTATCAGCAGTTTGGTAGGATATTCAAATACTAAATGTTAAGGTAGGCTATTTATTTTATGGTTAGTAGCTATCTTTAAGTCTATCACAGAAACTGGTCATGTTCTGCCCCACCTTTTGCGATGTGGGTGCAGGTAAGGTGAGTTTTCAGTAGCCTGGATGTTGAAATTGCTTTATGAAGTTAATTTAGACATGTTTGGAACACTTTTGAGTGTGTTAAATAAATTAATCTCAATTTTGAAGCAACGAGAAGTTTTTTAAAGTGAGGTGGAATGACCACTTATTCAGTGCCCGAGTCTTAATGTGGAAACTCTGACACATAGCGGAGCTGAAAGAATAAGGCTAATATTTTCATACAGCTCATAAGAATGCGTAAAATCAATGCATTGTCTCAGACTACACCTGTTCATTTAGGCATTCACACTGTCTGTGTTTTTCTGTCTCCTTGCATGTGTCAACTGTAGCCATGCTACAAGGACCATGTCGTATTTCTGTAGTGTCACAGTTTAGCTCTTCATTTGTAAAATAGGATGCTCTGCTGTCAGTGGACTTGTTCATGTCTGAGATTGGTCATCTGCTGCGAACATCGCCTCTTTTATGTGAACACGCTCACGGATGGATTGGGAAACCCTGGGTTGACTTACCAAGTTGATGACCAGCTTTGTGGTATCGCTTATCCTGATTGCGATTCTTAGGGTTAGTTAAGCCAGATAGGCCCCAGGTCTGTGTACTTGTGTTTCTTGATATTTTCGTCTCGTCTACCTTGTGTTCTGTTTTATCGTAGTTTCTGTCTGTTTCTCTGTTTGGTTGTTGTTAGTTTCCATCTGCTCCACCTGTGATCACTGTGCCCTGTCTGTTCTCTCCTGTGTCTGTGTCTTAGTGCTTAGTTCTGTGTCTCCCATGTTAGTGTAGTCCTGTTTTCTGTTTTGTCCTGTCTCTGTTCCCTGCCCTGGTTTTGTTCTGTTATGCTGTTTCTGTCTAGCTTTGTTTCCTCTCTGCTTGATTGCTTATGTGTCTCACCTGTGTTTAATTGCCCTGCCTGCTTGTGTGTGTGCATATATTGCTCTGTTCAGTCCTTGTGGTGTTATCCTCATATGTTGAGTGTTCTGCCCTGTGCCCTGTTCCCTGTGGTTTCCTGGATTGTTTCCCTGTTATTTGCATTATACCTGCCTGTTTGGAATTTGCTGTTTAGTTTGGACTTCTGCTACACCAAATGTAAGCCAGTGAGTTTCTGTTGCACTATAATTAAAATATCAGCTGAACTTGCTTTGTTCTGGTGTCTGCATTTTGGGTCCACACCTTTGTTTTCCTGCTTCAGCACTCAACCTTTGTGACACTTGTAGCGTCACAATGTTGGAAAAAGCAAATACTGAATATATTTGTTATTGTCTGATAGGTGAAATAGATTATTTATTCATTGAATTCATGTAGTTTTATGATCAAACCATGACGTGGAATAAAAACTGAAAATCAGGATTTTAAGAGGTTTAGTGTGAATTATCCAGGAGAGATGTTCCTTGTTATATTAAGCTGTTAAATGTGGAGCTCAGCATTGCTCTGCCACAGTCAATGGACTAAACCACTGAAGAAGAGAATAGACTTTAGTATTTACATACTCAGTGTGGATCAGTATAATATCAGGCTTATGTCTGCACTTTAGTGTCACCACAACTTTCACATCATATTAATCAGCGCAGAAGGAAAAAATGGTGTCTGACCTCAAAGTTTCCAGTCTGCAGTTTGGACTCTCCAGAAAACCACACAGCAGCTTCACTCCTGAATCCTGCAGCTCATTGTGACTCAGCTCCAGCTCTCTCAGATGAGAGGGGTTGGACTTCAGAGCTGAGGCCAGAGAAGCACAGCTGTTCTCTGACAACGTGCAGCCCCTCAATCTGAATAAAGAATAAATGATGGAGATAAAAATTCATTTCTTATCCAATCAGATGTGTTTAGGTTTTAAATATGGAGCTCAACATTACTATGTCCTAATCAGTAAGCTTTTCCCTAAAATGAGTAGAGGGACTTTGTCATTGTGGTGTTGTGGATCATCATAATGTCAGCCTTCTACAGACATCATCCAAATGTCAGCACAACATTCATACATTATTTCATGTCAACACAGATCAATAACATGCTGCTGATCTCAGGCCAGTGTGTGTGTGTGTGTGTGTGTGTTCTGAAGGATCAATATCAGTGATCGGAAATTCTTTGTGAAAACACATGTAAATGTAAATGCTCTGTATTTGTATAGCACCTTTCTTGTCCTTGCGACCACTCAAAGCGCATTTACACAAAATAGCATTCACACACATTCATAAAGGTGAAACAGCCACCAGGGGCAATTCAGGGTTCAGTATCTTGCCCAAGAACACTTCAACATGCAGCCTAGAGGAGCAGGGGAGTGAACCGACAATCTTTTGATTTCCAGGACACCCACTCCACCTCTGGATGGAAGTTATGTATGAACAGAAAATACGTTCAGTTGTGAATTAAACATATCAGATCTATAATAGTAACAGAGAGTCAGTGAACAGACCTCAGAGTCTCCAGTCTACATTGTGGACTCTCCAGAAAACCACACAGCAGCTTCACTCCTGAATCCTGCAGCTTGTTGTGTCTCAGCTCCAGCTCTCTCAGATGTGAGGGGTTGGACTTCAGAGCTGAGGCCAGAGAAGCACAGCTCTCCTCTAACAACCAGCAAAGACTCAATCTGAAAAAAGAATACATGATGTAACTTTAGAAGAAAATGTTCCTGCTTGAAATCATTCAGTGTTTAATAATCTGTTTAGAGCTAAAAAAGGTTTAGAATGTAGAAGTTTGAAAATGGAAACTCCAAACACTGAATCCAACAGGATGTAAGTTCAAACTGTAAAATTCAAAAAGGTACAGTAAAAAGAGCTCTTATTAAAATTAATGGCAACGTGTTGCTACTTTAACAAAGACGTAGTGACTTCACCTCTTTAACTCTGCAGCGCCACCAGTGGCTCCATCTATACAAAGTCATGTTGTGCAGCCAAACAAAGAAAAACCCACAGAAACTGTTTCAAGATTCCACTCAACATCCCAAAGATTCTAAAGGTTCCAAATATGTCAGGATGAACATTGGGCAAATGTGAACAAAAGACATCTACAATATTTCTTTTAGGAATAGTGGAGTCTTCAGTTTAAACTATTCAGTCAGTATAAGCATCATATAGCTTCAGAACGATGTTGAAAAAAGCAAATACAGAATATATTTGTTATTGTCAATCAGCTGTGCAATACAGATTATTTATTTCTTCATTGAATTCATGTAGTTTTATTATCATATTAAGCTTTTAAATGTGGAGTTAAACATTGCTCTGCCACAGTCAATGGACTAAACCACTAAAGAATAGAGACTTTAGCATTAAGATACTCCGTGTGGATCAGTAAAATATCATCTATGTTGCACTTGTCTGCACTTTGGTGTCACCACAACTTTCACATCATATTAATCACCACTGAAGGAAAATGGTCTCTGACCTCAGAGTCTCCAGTCTGCAGTGTGGACTCTCCAGAAAACCACACAGCAACTTCACTCCTGAATCCTTCAGCTCATTGAAACTCAGCTCCAGCTCTCTCAGATGGGAGGGGTTGGACTTCAGAGCTGAGGCCAGAGAAGCACAGCTGTTCTCTGACAAACTGCAGTGACTCATTCTGAATAAAGAATAAATGATGGAGTTAAAAATCAATTTCTAATCCACTTGTATGTGTTTAGGTTTTAAATGTGCTATGATGATGTAACTAAAAATGTAACGTCCTAATCAATGAGCTTTTCCTTAAAATGACTAGAGGGACGTTGTCATTGTGTTATTGTGGATCATCATAATGTCAGCCTTCTAAAGACATTATGCAAAAGTCAGCACAACATTCATACAACTTTTCATATCAACACAGATCAACATTGTATCACTGCCATCTCCATCAACACACAGCTGATTGACTGTGAGCTTCATCCTCAGTGCTCTTTAGAACCCGGATAAACATGAATCCACTTTGAGTTCAGACTAAAATCTGAGTCAAACTCTTCAAATTGACAAACTTTTACAAAGAGCTGTTGTGACTTGTGCTCTGACAAACCCCGAGACAAGAGAACTGAAGGACATTTAAAACTTCTGTTATGGATTTAAATATGGTAGATACGGTCCTCTGGACAAGAGCAGAAACATGAACTGACCTCAGAGTCTCCAGTCTACAGTTTGGACTCTCCAGTCCAGCAGCCAGTATCTTCACTCCTGAATCCTTCAGCTCATTCTTACTCAGGTCCAGCTCTCTCAGATGCGAGGGGTTGGACTTCAGAGCTGAGGCCACGACATCACAGTATCTCTCTGAGAGTTTACACTCACAGAGTCTGTGATGACAGAGAATAAAAAACTTAAAATATAATAAAAGCTGTTCAGCCATTGATCGCAAGGTTTGTTGTGGTTTGAAACTTCAGCTCCTGTCCACATGTCCAAGTGTCCATGAGACACGTAACAAACCACATTATTACTGCTTTGGACAAAAGTGCCTTCTTACTGACTGTAATTTGAACATGTCATATTGTGATTAACAGGGTGCTGTTAGTTGTGTTTGTTGACTGAGCTGTAAAATTACTACAGGTTCAAACTGCATTCGATTGGATTTATCTTAGTCATGTGCTTGAGTGTTTTTTAATTTAATGTCTCCTGTTGCATTGATAGTACAATTAGTATTGTAAAATCACCATTTTATTGGTAATAGTTTTTTTCTCAAGTGGAGTTAAGTTCTTCTCTGAGCTTGGTGAGGATAAAATCCCACCACTGAAATGAACCCGTGCGCAAAGATCGTACTATTTGATAAACCTTAGTAAATCCTTTCTTAAATAAATACATTAAATGTGAAACGTGTCTTGATTCATTCTTGGTTTTACAACTGGTTCGTTAGTCCCATGTCCCTAGACAAGCCGTAAATATAACAATAGAAAAGAAAATCCTTTTCAAAAGAGTAATCATACAGATATAATCTCATACTATCAAATCAAATAATTCCATTCACACAAATGTGCTCACACTCTAGTGGGCATCACATGTGCTGCTGTTTTCTCTGCATATCTTGCCTTTAGTGTTGCTGCTGTGAAATGCAGAAAGGAAACACATTGTCTCACAGTTTGTATTTGCAAAGTGACAAAAATTCTCAAATTAAGCTTTAAAAACGCTCTCTATCAGTAAACATTACCAAAGTATCTTTGGAATTTACCCGTTTGCAAACCAGTCCATTCAAATCCTACCATAGAGCTTCCTTACTATTTCTAAATCAAACTCATTTCTAATGTAGCAAAACACATGAAGAGACATTCATTGTTGGAACTAAACAATGTAAAGTGGCACCTTTTATTTAATGAGTATGGAGAGGGGGATGTTCTGTTCGCTCTTCAAGAGGGAGGATGGCCTCCCCTCACATCCTCTCAAATCAAACAATAATTAGAGATATTGTATAAAGTGTGAAAATGGACAGAACAGTCCTTCATATGAAATATTTCCCAAACTGCAAAGAAAAAGTAGAAGAGCAATAACTGCATGAAAGCTTCAAGTGACGTTAGCTCCAGCAGATCACAGATACGATATGTCTGTGTGTCTGTATAGAAGAACAAGAAACAGACACAGTATAGAAACAGAGTGCAGACACTGGATCAGTGGGGGGAAAAGACTGCTGGGATAAAATGATGACTGTCAAAACATTTTCAGCACAAACACTTAATCCTCATGTTTTCCTGCTGGATTTGTATCAAGCCTCCATCACCCAAAGAAAGATAGAAGACGATAGATGATCACTAGCTTAATGGATAGAAACACAGAAATGATGTTTGTAGACATTTGGAATTTAACACATGTAGAAGTATTTCAATAAGCAGCTTTAATACTAGTTTAGGAAACGTTTATAGTGTGGAGGTTTTATATTGAGCATGTGTGTGTAAAGTGTGTATCTTTACTGTAATACTGATACTTCAGCTTTACGTTGCTTTCCATTGTTGATAATCACATCTGGACTTACCGAGCCTCCCTGCAGTTCCTCACTGCTGGAATCAATCTCCGTCGTCCCTCATCTGATGTGTTGTACTTCTTCAGGTCCAACTCATCCAGAACCTTCTCTGACATCTGCAGCATGTAGGCCAGAGCTGAGCA
>JAPMOB010243919.1:0-20702 GCA_029875015.1 Lepomis gibbosus | reverse complement strand
ACACACACACACACACACACACACACACACACACACACACACACACACACACACACACACACACACACACACACAAATTGAATCAGCCAGGCACTGTGAAATATATCCCACATATAGGTTTGAATTTATTTCTCAGCTCCAAATATTCAATGCCTGTTCTATCAATTTGTTCCCACTATTCTCTGTTCTCTCACTCCCTGCACAACATTTGAAATGTTCATGTGATGAGTAATATCAAACATAGCCTGAAAGCAATCACATTTATTTGTTTAACAAGGACGGGGAGAAGTTATGAGGAGCTCTGACTGTCCTCTGGTTGCCTTAGTAACTGAATGGATATGACAGTTTTGAAAGCTGGGTCAACAAGTCCCTGCCAAACAGTAAGGGTAGCCACTGTGTGTGTGTGTGTGTGTGCAGGCTCATATTTGTATCTTTGTCAGGATCAATTTCCATTTCAAACCATCTCAGTGAGGATATGAGGATAATATGAACTATTAATAATAGGACATTTCTGCACTGTGAGGACAGTTTGAGCTGCCCTCACTACTACACTACACAAACACTACACTTGTGTGTGTGTGTGTGTGTATGTGTGTGTATGTGTGTTTGTGACCAGAAAAGAGAGACACGTTGACACAAAAAGACTGAGGGAACAGAGAGCAGATGATTAAAAAGTTGAAGAAAGCATGTAGATAATAACAAATGTTAATCCATGTGTGTATCTATATTCGGTCTCATACATTGTTGAAAATGTGAAAGCGAAATAACAAACCTCAGGTCTCTCTAGCTTTTTTACGGTCATCTTTCCACCTGTGCATTTGTCATATCTACTTGATGCAAAATTTCTCAGGCAGGAAGGAGAAATGAGGAAAATCAGCAAGGACAGATTGATGAACGTGGCCTGATAGTTAATTAGTTAATAAGTTTGCATATAATGTGAATGACGCATAAACCTAAGCATAACATTAACATTTCAAGACCTGCAACAGAAACAGAAGAAGATAAATAGGAAACGACAAAAAAATGTAAAATAAATAGCCACTGAATTAGTAATATTATTTTACTTTATTCAAATCATGATCACTTACTCAGCCCTAAAGATTTTAAAACTACAAGGCATCAAGACAAACAATTGTGAATATACATACACACATATATACATATAGTGTGTGTCTAACCTTCAATGTCACTGTGTCCCATTGATGATTTCATCCCGTCTGTGCCATTTGGGATCTTTCCACTAAAGAGAAAGGAAACAAAATCCTGGAAATTACAAGACTACACAGCAGTATAATATATTCTACACTATATCATCAACTTTGAATGGGGGAAAGTGTCTGGGCATAGTGAAAGTAGTAGTAGTTTAGCATCAAATGAACAATTATAACACATTCAAAATGTGAAACGGAGGTGTTTTAAGATAAAAAGTAAGCTGACTCACAATCTGGGAACCTGGAATATGGCACTGTCCACCTCGTTTGTCTCTCCGTCTTCGTCCAATAGGCTGTAGGCGCTGCCACTCAGGCCGCTGTCCAGTGAGGCTGCTGTGACTGGGGCATCATTGGATCTGTGGCTCGACCGAGCTGTGCAGAGATACGACCACACCCATCACGACAAAGAGACAGGAAGACAAATTGCACCTCTGCCGAGTCCAAGAATGTAAAAACTAGGGCCAAGAAGCATTAGTTAATATCTGCAGCAACTAAAATCCATCATAATCAACTTAATACTCTAAATTCTTTATGTCGGAGTCAAAAGGGAAGCTTGTTCAAAGCACACAGGACTGTAATTGTAATGAACAGCACACAAACACTGAGGACTGGCAAGAAGCATATGAACAAACAGTGTATTTAGAATCATCCTCTCAAGGACAAGACAGTCAGAACTCACATATAAAGCTTTAACATGAAACAGACAAATAAACTGAGAGAAATATCACATATATATGTTTACGCAAAAGAAGACCAAACAAGAGGCACGTAGACCCTACTGACATTGTTAGTCATCTATATGAACTATTAATAATAATCTATTATCTCAATCTCAGCATTAGTTTAGTTTAAAATTACATGAATCAAATTACATGAATATAGTTTAATATCTGGAGGATGTTTTAAAGGATGTTTAGTCTACCTTTTTACAGAAATGTTTTTTTTTACAGAAAAACATATTTTGATGAAAAACATATTTTTGATGTTACTCTTACATGAAATACATGTTTAAATGTTTTACACGTCCACAGTTTCTTCTCAAACAGCTGATCAAGCGTGTGATAAGAGTATGGATGACGTGAGATGCGTGGATGTGGTGTAGAACAGGATCCATGTCGACACATCTTTCTTTTGGGTCACTCAACTGATTGCAAAAGCTCACTAATGCCAGTTCAATGAAGCAATGGGGTAGTCATGACACCGCAGATGTGGCAGTGGAACAGTGTTATTAACTCTCAGTGAATCATATGACAGTTTGAGACATTCATTTCCTGGTGTTAGTGAACTGTGTCGGTGGCCTTTAAGAAAGTGTGTCTCGCTGCATGAATCTCTGGTGATGTGGCTGAGTGAAACTTTCTCTCTGTGTTTCTGGCATTTTTTTAATAGCTTGTAAGACTCCCCTCTCTGTTTCTGCAGGTGTGCGTTAGTAGTATTGCATCCTTTCTTTCTTTCTCTCACTCTCTCTTTCTCTCCTTGCTCCATCTGTGCTTTAGTCACACGACAGAGGAGACTCTTGGGCAAACTCTCACCTCCGATGCTCTGCGGCCTCTCTTCTGAAACGGCTTTCCTGAGGGTCAGGTGTCTGCCGTCTGCTCTGCTCCCTTTGGCCGACACAACCGATGGCAGGGCAGGCAGCCAATCGGACTGGGCTCTCTGAATGGTGAGCACGCCCACTACGCTGTGTCTCTGGTGCCTCAGTGAGAGGCGGCCTCTTTGGCCTGGATGTGTTTGTTTTCGCAGGCGCAGGTCAGATGTCAGGAGGTCAACAAAAGGTCATGGGGTCGCAGTTTAAGATGCAAGGAGGGAGGAGCGAGATGGAGATTCAGAGAGCGGATCATCTTCACCATGGCAACCAGCTTGACTGTCAATCACATGCAGCCACAGTGTGCAGTGCACATTTTCCCCGCCCGCATGTCTCTAAGATGCGGCGTGTGCAGCATCTACTGAGGTGCATTGTGGGTCCGGTAGTTGTTCAAACAAAAATGGGGGTTAGCGGACTGCATGCACAGCCATCTCAGTGGAGGAGCTTTAGAAAAGCTGGTCGTTGGTTGTTAACAAAAAGTAAATTAAAAAACCAAAAGAGGTTAATGATAGTTTAGGGAGGGGAGGGGATTGCAACTTTCTTCTGTTTTACTGCGATGATCACTAAATCCAAAATGTTTAACCGCTAGGTGGAGAGCAGAAATCTCTCTTGGAAGCATAAACTTTTACCCAGTGCTCCCTCAACTGAACTTGTAGTAACAAATTCATAATTGGCTGGTCTCGTCATTTGAGAGAGCTGGAGATATCACTGTGCTCTCACACCAATTGACAGATTTTGCTGATTTGTTTCTTTCCGAATATATCCTGCAACTCCGCGGCCTTGTTTTCAGATTTTACTTTTTTTCTATACCGTCGTGCTTTTACTCATCCTAAGTAAAGTTAATGTATTTAAATTACTATTCAAAAAAGCAAAAGCTTACTTGAACATATGTAAAAGTAATTATTTCGCTTAAAAAATAAGATTTATAGCATGTCTACTTTTTTAATGGTTAAAGGTTTTAAAGTAGTTAAAACTGGCCTTTAACAAGCAACCATTATGCCTCTTTGGGTTCATTTAAAAAGGCTCAAACTTAAGAAGGTCGAAGACAGTGTGTTACAGTACAGGTGAGATGCTGGCTCTACACACTTGTGAGTACATACAGAAGAGAAGCGGTGAGAGGTTGACACAGTGTGAATACAACGGGGGAGAGGACTGGAGGGTATAAAGGGTGAAGGAAACCAAGAATACAAAAGCAAACTAAAGGAACAGAAAAAAAAGAACTCAACAGAAAGTAGAACAGATGAGTGCGAGGAGGCCATGCTGCGTAGGCTTTATTTGCGTCTTGGTTTACTTGGTTGGAGGCGTTGCGGCGGCGGCTGCTGCTGCTGCTGTGACTGTTGTGGGGCATTGCCCGTTGCTATGGCAGCGCCTCTGCCACTTCCAGTGCCGCTGTCCTGATGGTGTTGCCGTGCAGCACTTTTGCTGGAGCGTGAGGCACCGTGCGAGCGAGAGTGTTGGCTGTGTCCGTGGCTGTGGCTGTGGCTTTGGCTTTGGCTCTGGCCCTCGGACGGGGAAGGCTTCGATGTGCCAGGACTACTGTGAGATTTCTCGATAGTGGGCACCTGCGTGTCTAAAACAACCAGATTCATCAAATTACCAAAAAAGCTATTTTTAACTTTAGTGAACTTACAGGCTGCTTTTTGTGTTCCATCTGTGGTGGATGAGTAGCTCACTGGTGAGAAACTCCAGTTAGCCAGCATGGTGACTGCCTTGTTAAGTCTATGATCTTCAAGCATCCTCATTAAATTTGAATTTCTAAATTAGGGGAGTATTCAAAGCCTTCCACGGCCATGTTGCCCTCTGTATTAGAAGAAGGGTAGAGGGAAGCTAAGGCTAGGCCTCTGAGTTGGGTGACATCATGGCAACCAAGAAAACAGACCATGAGAAAGCAAAAAGCATGAAGCTTAAGCTATGACAAAATGTGCAAAATGTGCAAAAATGGGCATTGGAAGGTGCTGGTATAAAGAAAAGACTGCAGAGAGAGAAACAGGTGGAGAGAGGTAGACACCGATATAGTGGGAGAGAAACAGTTACAGGAAGAGAGCACAAAGTAAGAGGAGCGTGAAGAAGAAAGAAAAACAGAGTACAGAGAAAAGGGAAGCAGAAATAGCAGAAGCAGCAGAGTACTGAAGGTTGTTAGGGGATAGTGTTAATAAAGTCAAGCAGGTGAGGGAATTTCATTGCGTCCTACCCTTGGCCGGATCTGGAAAGATCCCGTGGCTTCGGCTCTTGATGACAGATGATTTTGGGGAATCCTGATTGTCATGTGAGGAGCCAGTGGTTTTAGGGGAGGAGTGCAGTGAGGAGGGTTTAGAGGAACTGTGTCGGCCCTGGCCTGAGTGGGAGCGCCGGTGGTGATCCCCCTCGCTCTGCTCCTTTAAGGGCAGCCACCGTGGGACGTTGTCCAACTGGGCTGTGTTGGACAGGTCTATAAGGACCTGGGAGCAAACACAGCAGTTTAATGGGCATACGTGTTAAATTGTATTGGTTATCAGTTAATATATGGATACTGTCATAGAGGTTTACCTCTCCTAAGAAATCATTAGAGGAGCACTTGTCATAGTCCCACACGCTCACCTCCAGGGTCTTCTTCCTCAGCTTATACACACACACACACACACACACACACACACACACACACACACACACACACACACACACATACAGTTAAAGATGTATCTTGTCTGAGTGCACAATATAATGGCAAAAAAAGCTCAACGAAAAATACATACTATCTGTAGTTAAAGTGGGAACAGACATT
Organism: Lepomis gibbosus; assembly: GCA_029875015.1. Classification (NCBI taxonomy): domain Eukaryota; kingdom Metazoa; phylum Chordata; class Actinopteri; order Centrarchiformes; family Centrarchidae; genus Lepomis; species Lepomis gibbosus. Next base: position 15,148 of record JAPMOB010243919.1, on the reverse strand, counting down.
CAGGTAGCTTAGAAAAATAGATAATTGTCCACAAATTTGCTATGATAGATATCAGTCCAGTAAATCTAAATCAGGATCTAAAATGATATAATTAAATCCCAATGGTATGTCCATCTGGTCTACTAAAACTAATGGCCCCAATGCTAGTTGGCATGCCAGCAGAGAAAAAGCAATTTTTGTATTGTGTTGTTTGGATAATTTTAACATAGAAGTTGGCACAATGTGAGTTTTTTTGTTTGTGCCCTACATAGATTGACTATTGCAGAGTTATAGAAAGTATACAACACAATATTAATATAAAAGATATTTTTACATAATCTTTAAATCATCACACTGTACTTCAGATGTGATAACCCAGAGTTTGTGGTGTTCACACGCAGATTCTGTGCTTGCCTTTGTGCGAGAAATGTGTGTATGATCACATACTTGCTCCAGGAGGATGTTTTTATAGATGACAGTCTGGTTCCACTCCGGGTTGATACTCTTGCCTGCGTGTTTGGATCTCCTCTTGTTTTCAGCACTGGGGGGAACACATCACAACAAGATGCACTTGGTCACACACATACAAAAGCTAGGCAGATTAGTGGACCACCACAATGCAGCCAGCACAAGATAGTTGAGTAGGGCACAATGTGACAGTAGAAGGGAGAGAATGAATGCGATGCACATTGTTTGGACGGTAACAATGTATGGGCCTGCGTGCATGGACGGCAGGGTACGATGTCAGGGTGTGTTGCAAAAAAGTCCATTTTGATGTCCATCAAGTCATTTAGTCTCTTTAAATGTTGATGGCCTAAAACAAGGGAAAATGCTTGGAAAGAGAGGTTGACTAATTTATGATCAAATTTGTTGAAAGAAACAAAAACAAAAAAGGAAAAAATTAAAAAAAAAAAATATCCTTAAGAAATAAATTTGCATTTGTAATCTGATTTTGCTGACTAATTATTTCTCTTCTGACTATCTATTTCTGTTGTGAGGAAAAATATACCTAACGCCACAGTAGACTCACTGAAAAAGAATGAATGACTTGTTAAGATGGATGCTTTTTGCAGTGTGAAAGGTTTGATTTAAGATTGCAGGATATGAGTACATCTGTAAGGGTTAGTTTGGTAAGACAAGGACAAGTTACTGTATATTGGAAAATAATGGAATGAATAAGGACTGCAGAGCAAAATAATGGGAGTGTGTATTGAATGTGGCGGGGCATCAAGGGTACAGTAGGATGTTAGGGCACGATGTAGGGCATTACTCAGGGATTTTAATCACAAAACAAGGACAAACTAAAGGGGATCAGGTACAATGTTAGGGACAAAAACAGACCATCTATCAGGAAAACACAGGAAAACAGTTAGCTGGGAAAACGTTAATTGTCAGAACTGGGGAATATATGTTTATATGTGATATATGGGAAGGTGTTATTAATTAGAGATTCAGCTCCTCTACAATGCAATGCAAAGAGACAAAGCCTCAAGGTGAGTGGAACATCATGAGAACATGGGGACCACGGAAAATGCACAGTTTAAGGGAGTTAGTGGAACTGACTTGTATCAATAAGCTTCCAATTAGTTAGAAAACAACCTGGACGTTTAGTTACCTTCACCAAACTGACAACCAAATTTAAACCAAAAGAGAACCAAAATACCAAAGTGGGCAATTCACATACCTGGCGTTCTGGACAACCATGACCTGACTGAGGGGGTCCAGCATGCATTAAATATAGAGAACAACATACAGAAACAATAGTCAGAGGGAGGGTGGGGGTCATGGAGAGATCCTGTGGACTGTGAGCGTGTATGTGGGAAAGGGAGATCATTGTATTTAGGTTTACTGTGGGATTTATTAAGTGTGTGTTTTTTGGGAAAGGGACCAGGGAACTGTGGTGTGCTGCAGTGGTGGATTGAATTTGTGCTTTAGTGTTTCATGATTAGCGTGTATGAGTTGAGAGGGCTTTCAGGCGATGTAACGCATCCTTTGGCAACCATAGAGGAGATCTGCTGCTTCTGGGCCCGAGTGAACAGCTGACTGCATTTATAAACCTTTGTTACTTAATAGAATTCAAAGATCTTGGTGCTAGGACTGTTTATTTATATACTATACAATTTATGCTATTATTTATAACCATCTAGTTCACTGCAGGAGCGCCATGTGGTTGCCAGGAGATCAGTGATGCAACTGAAAAGCCTCTGCATGGATTGCAGTCGGTGCTCTCATAGCTGTGAGGATGTCACATGTAGCATATACACGAGTATTTGCACACATGTGCTTAACGGTGCATGTTTCCGTAACCACTTTCAGTAGGGCAGCTGCAGGGATTGTGGGTGCCACTCTTCCAGTCCCTTTAGCATAATCCTAACTCTGTCTAAAACCTACAACAGGGGTTTGCATCTGCACTTTTTAAACTGAAGGCCTGCAAGAGTGGCGGCTGCAAAGCCCACAGCCATACATCATTGCTTTTATCTGAAACAATCCCAGGAAAAAAACATTCTCTCGAGGGACCTCATACACCAGAGAAGGTGGGAGAGTCAATTACATTACAGAGCAATCACAGTGAGAAGAGAGCCCTGGACTTATGAGGGAGCGTGGATTATATTTCAAGTAAATATGAGAGCTATTGATTTTGACTACACTCACACCTACAGTAGAACACCCATCGTCAGGGGCAACATCAACACAAGTACACTAGCAACTGCATATCATTTACATAATGTTTATGTCACTCATCAGCGATAAGCAACAGATGAGGTGAACAAGGAGTTCATATCACATGAAGCCACTTGAACTGCATTGTAAAACGTACCATCTGATGGACCTGATGCTCAGTGTATAAGTGCTATGGAATTGATACCAAAGAAAGGTTATGTGCTGCACACTGAAAGATGTCATGGTAAGCCAAAATCAATTGTAAATCGATTTTAAAATGAATGGAAATTAGGTTTGAGCTTAACAAAGTGGCTGCCTTTATAGCCTGGATGTCAATGGAAGAAATATCTAAGCAGGTAGATCATTCAAATTCCGTGTCCAAAAGTGAATGAAAAAGACAGAAAACTATGAAAATAGTCACATCTTACACACTCCTATCTCCCGAAATCAGCAAAATTGCCACAGCTACTACATTTTTCTCATCTTTTATCACAAGGTCCTAAACTGACCTTAAGTTATGCTTAAGTTAAGGTATGCTTGCAGTTTCCACACCCTTGACTCACCCTCTCCCAGGCAGAAGATACACTTTAACAAATGGGTCTGAGTAGCCATTGTTATCCCGCTGGACCAGGTTTCTGGCCTGCAGGACGTGAACAATTAAGTTGCCAAGCTGCTTGTCGTAGTGGATTTGAAGCTGCAAAAGAAGCATGTGGAATTACAACAGATTCAAAACTATCAATTCAAACAATGTAATGCATAGTTTTAAGAAAATAAAATTCAGGATTCACCTTCACAGAATTAAAAAAAACAGTAAAATGAACAGTGATCACATCCTATACTAATACATTTGAAACACCAACATTGAATCTTAAACATTACAGCGCTCATCTTTTTGTTTCACAGACCTGTATCTCTCCAGAGATGGGGTGGGACGGAGTCTTTGTTCCCTCTGCAGTCTGTTAAAGATAAAAATAACATGCTTAGATACTGCTAGCAAAAATCTGTAGGTAGATACTTTGTGTTTGCTGGTGGGGGTTCATCCAGTACAATACGTATTGTACTGAGCAGTACTTGAGGCTAAACTACAAGTTAATTTCTCAAAATTGATTCATCTCTGCATCTATTTTAATATTCATTTAATAAAATTACAAGTGGTGAATTCTTTCTATGTTCCTTTCTGGCATTGTTACAATTCTTTGCTAAAATAATTAAAATGTTCAATTGATAATAAAATAAATCTACCTAATGTGGTAGATTTTAATAGAACTTTTATGAACAAAATAAGTTTCAGAAATGTTCAAACTGTGAAAATGGGATATTATACTATAAATAGGGCTAAAGAAATTATTTTTAAGAATGATAATGCTTGCTAAAGCTTGAAAACTGCAGACATATGAATAACCAGAAAGTTATTTGTCCAGCAATTCAGTGTTATGATCGGGCTGAAAATTATTTTTCACTAAGGCGATAAAATGTAATTTGTGACAAAAACTATCAAATCTTAAAAACAATATGCTAAACATTTTCTAAGCTGAACTTGCCTTGCTGCTGTGGCGTTTCTTGCTGACGGAGGGTGATCCAGGCTGACCGGGGCTGGAGGTTGCTGAGGTGGTGGCGGGCAAGCCGGAGGAAGAGGTGGAGGTGGGAGCCTGCTGCTGGGAGACTTTTTGGAGCTCAGCTGCCAGCTGCTTGGGGTCAACACCTGGAGACCTGGGAGGTCTGTCACCTAGAAGGGGTGAAACCAGACACACAAGAGCATCATTATGCAAAGGCATGAAAACATACAGTACAGAGAAAGTCAGGACTATGGTTTTTAGCTTTTAATTATAGAGGAAAAGTTAATTAAACATGTTTTGCTCTTCTTCAGCAATACACAGACTCAACAGTGAAAAGGAAGAGGACAACATAAATCAACTTCAAGTTGGAAATCAAGTCTGTATAGTGTGGTAGCTCTTCTGAGAACAATTTAATATTTCCAGTGTAATGCAGACATGAAAAAGAAAAAGGCCATGAGTAATGCATGGCCGAACTTGAGACAAGAGAGAACTGTAGATGAAAGAGGTATGAGAAAAGAGTATAACGATTGCAAGAGACAAAAGTTCATTTGTAAATACTGAGAAGGTATGGACAGTGGCTGCAACAAAGTGAGATTCTACGAATTCCATGTTGCGGTTGGAGTTACAGAATAACTGTAGCTCACCTTTGCTGGGCTCGTGGAAATCCAGGTGCTCAGACACTTCAGACTCAGCCAGCATGTTGAGATCACTGAAATACAGGGGGAAAAATGTGTCATATTATTCTGAAAATTTAAACTAAAGTAGATAGGAGGAGAAAGAGAGAAGTAAAAATAAAACTGAAGAACAATATACAGTTGATTGAGGAAAAAATGGGAGATTGGGTTCTATTCTATTCTGAAGGTTGATGTTTCATAGAATTTAATGAGTGATGTAAGGGGAAAATAAGCTTTTCAAAGGCATTACAATGACTGGAAAATAGACTAGAGGGGCGTGTTGAAGAGAAGGGCAGAAAATATAAAACAAGCAATGATTAGATTAGGAAGATGATGGTTCAAAGTTAAATTTGAGCGTCATAACAGAAGGATAAGTATGGCATGCTAAAATTAGAATGCAGGAGAGAAAGATAGAACATGACAAAGGTTATACTCACAGTCTGACACACACTTCTGCCTCATTACACGGCTGTCCGACAAGCCCTTGTACCTCTTCATAGGTCTTCCCCGTCAGAAGAATACCATTCCACTCCAGGACTTGCATTCCTGTAGACAATTACAAATTTTCCCACAGCCACACGCGGGCACACACAATAAAACAATCAAAGACCCAGAAAACTTAAAAGGATGTCTTCACAGAACATTTCACCTCAAACCAATGCCTTGAAGTGAGTAGCACTTTCAAGCCCTACTCAATTCATCAATTCATTCATTCTAAAAATGAATTCACGTTGACCCGAATGAGGGACTGGTTCAGGGTCTAACGTGCATCGTTTGATTCAATTCGCTTTTTTAATCTTTTGAGAGAAAACAAGCCTTGATTCTTGTACTCAAACGACATGTGCACCAGACTGCAAGCCAAAACTGGAGGGATAAATGCTGGTGACAGCCCCAACAGCAGATGTGTGACAAAGCTGCTCGTGGAGCTCTGAGCCACAGAACTGGGTTAAAATGAACGTGAAACTGGCATCATGTTATTTAAGCTATAAAGCTATAATTTGCAGGACAACATTTAAAACATGATGCATTGCATTATGGCCTGGAAAGAATACAAAATCCAATCAGGTGCTGTTTTCTCCAATCTAGTCCAGCAGGGACTGACCATTTATTTATATTTAATGCAGCAGAGAATGCCACACAGCACAGCAAACCCACTGCATCTTCCAAAACACACTCTGCACTCTGGCAGGACTTACACCGTTTAAAACAGCTCATCAGGAGGGTCTTCGGTTTGCGACGATACTCTCTCGCTGCATGTGTGAGTGACAGGGAAGCTGCTGTAGTTTCACCCTTTGCCACATGTTCAAATAAGGCTTGCATTCGTATATACACTCTTTTTCTGTCCCTGTGTAGCGCTAAGCCTCTACCTGTTCAATCTGACAACATTTCTCCATATTCACACATTTAGCCTACACCTTAGACTTATATCTGTACATAGAGTAATAATGCAACAGGAGTAGCACAGAAAGGGCTGGACCACGATGGCTGAGAAAGGGTAAGGTTACAGCAATGGGTAGCAGAGTGGTAGGCAGAAAAGCAGAGCAGTGTTGATGGGAAGCAGTTGACATAACAGTATGATTAAAAAAATAGTACAGTATGTAAAGGTTCTACTAATTCAAAATTAAAGGTTAAAGGTGTTTGAGAAATTATGCAGCTTACTTAATCATCTGCCCTTAAACTTTTCCAAGCATTAAAGTCCTGATTAAAGTTAGAAAATACTACTTAATTTTCAATGAAGGTTATTTTAAAACATGCATTTATTTTGTTATCAAGTTGCATAGGGTATCTAGTAACTCCACTATGTTGTAAAGAAAATTCAATTCACAAAAGCATCTGTAAGGTACAATAAGCTGCAGTTTTCCCCATTATTATTCCCTATTGCATTTGTTTTATTTGTTTACTGGAACCCGTTTGGAAAGTCCTCATATGACAGCAAAGAGAGAAAAACACAGAAGAGACACCAATGTAAATGGATTTTTAAAAAGGAAATGGAAGGAGACAAGACAAACAAGAACAAAAAGTACTTAAAGAATTGCCCACGCTCAAACACACACACACACACACACACACACACACACACACACACACACACACACACACACACACAAGGCACAGACAGATGGATAGCACACTACACAGGTCCAAACCGGGCAGTATTTCTCGCTCCCTATCTCATTGTTCATATATCTCCAGTGTGGCAGCTACAAAAAGGCTCGGGCCACAGTTTCACCAATGTCCGACACCCTCGATGTGGCTCAACACAGAGATTAAAGGAGACTATGAGCAGACAGATGGACTGGGTGGGTGAGAGGGTTAAATGTACCCAGACTCCCCCATGTGAAATCAATACCACCTCATGAAATGTGTTCCTGTTAATATACCACACAGCAATTTATCCTGAGTTGGTGTCAGTGAGGGGTGTGTAAGGGTGAATTCGCAACTCATATATCTGTGGGTTAGCGAACAATGGTTACTTTGTGACTTGGTGAAATAGAAAAAACGCAACCGTTGCTGTTTCAACCTACTGTATATGAAAATAATTAGAGTGACTGCCTGAAAATCAATAATCTATAATTCATCTAATGGTTGTTTTTATGAATATATCCAATATTACCAAAAACACAACTACTGCTTTATAAACTCTCAACTGTTGCTGGCAACCAGTGGCTTCATATTACCAGACAGACACGAGAGTGGTGTCAATCCTCTTATCTCACTTTAAGCAAATCCCATTACCCATACAAACTTGTTAATTTTGTTTACACCTACAAATGAAGTTAATTGCAATATTTCTGTTTTTTGCACAAAGGGAAGTTTAATTTTGTAGAAGAGCTTACCTTCAAGAATCTTTCCTGTTTGTTCTGCAGCTCCACCAGGTAGGACTTTTGCAACATAAGCTCCAATGTCTCCATTACAGCCAGGGACCTCTTTCCCTCCAACCACACGGATGCCAAGACCATTTCCTGTTTAGGACCAAAGACTGGTGAGTGGCATTATTAATTAGTCTGTGGTCTCAGTGGCACTTGATCGACTTTTTGTAAACACATGCAAACTTACCAACACAGACAAAAAATTATAAAGTATGGACACAAGCATTCTGCCCTACGAATGCAGTAACTACATATTGTGTTAAGACACAGAGAGAAGTTACAGACAGGGTCAGCTAAAGCAGAGAGATTTATCAAGTAAAATCTTGCTGTGGAGATATCTCCCCAGCATTCGCTAAAGGCTTAGCTTAAGCTACAATTACATTTACTTGCTGATTTTTCCCTACCCATAACAGAAACATATCCACGGAACTGAGTACATTATCCCTTAGAACTAAATGAGGTAGTATCTAAATCCGTCATAATGGGAAAAACACCCAGCTACACTCCTGCTTAAGGTAAATAGCTTAGCAGAGTAGCAGTATACATGCCAACTTCTCTACTGACAAATCACATGGATTTATTATCGGTCACTCCACAGGTCACATCACCTACACAGAACCACCACCTCCCTCTACAGTATGAAACACTTCAACATGGTTATGGAAGCGAGAACGAAATGACTCAGTTCAGCACCGGGTCCTCATAAACAAAATGCTTCCTTTGTGGGCTGTTTGTTAATTGCGCGAGATAATCCTGAGGGTGAGGGACACGCCATTTTGAGCATGGCAATGACTGATGAGCGTGGAGAAGAGCCAAATCAAAAGGGAGGCCAGGAAATGAAATGTCTGCCTGCTTTGAGCCTGGAGGAATGGTGTGATGGAACGTAATGGCAGGGGAAGTGACTTGCCAGTTTCTTGAAATCTGGCATGAATAGGAAGTAAATAAAATGCATGAAGCATACTATTTATGCTTCGTTAACCTAATGAGACGTTATTATCCACATTAATGTGTACATTCTACTGTCTTTATCCTTTTAAAATAATTTATATCTATTTTATGATCATTCAAATTGAATTAAGGGAAAACAATATCTATGCCGTAAATGGTGCATATTTGATGCAGACATCAGGCAAAGGGGTCAATAAAATCACATGCATGCATCACGGTCAATAACACATTAGCTTATAATACATGCCTCTGTGAATGCATATCATTCATACCCTTAGCATGCTGCTGTGTCATTGAATGAAATGTTGTAAACCTTTACCTGAGACACTGCGGTCTTTGGGATCTCTCTGCAGTTTGACCCTGAGGTGAGGGAAGGGGTAGTACGGGCCTTTTCCCTGTGGCCCATACACAATGGTGAGATGTCATGTATGGTAAATGGGAAACAGTTAGGTATGGGTTCTTTGCAACATGGACATATATACTGCATTTAAGTGTCTTGCATTAATATGTAGGCTTACATATAACATATAGAGATCCAGATATTTGAGTATAGGTACATGCATTTCATTAGTGCTTGGACTTGGTATACAGTACATGTGAGAATTGTACAACAGCGTCTGCATTCATAATGTGTCTGTGTGTGTGTGTGTTTTTTCCTGTTTCACCTGTCTCTTCTCTTGTCCATTCTCTGATCGTCCATCTCTAGGTTTGTCAAACCAGTCCGTCTCTTCTCGTCTAAGGTGGTAGGCTTCAGGGATAAAAACAAGCACCACTTCAGAATCTGAGAACCTGGATTTTTTTTCATCCTACTATATAAAATGGATTTCGTCAGTTCATATATAGCTGATTACATGAAATTAAGAAAAACTGAGATAAAAATATGAGGAATTGAAGGGTAATTATCATGTGAAAAGGGGAAAGAATACCAGCAACACAACATCCTTCACAGGAATTATAAAATAAGCTGGGAAAATGGAAAAATGCATTTTGAGAGTGAATAAACAATATTAGTACAGTATGTATAGTAGCATAATCAAAACCTAAGCTATAGTGCAATAATTTTCTATGAATGAAAATGTTGGGTATGTACATATTTCACATTATTCTCCAACTCCAATTGTTAGGAAAGTTAATGTGTTTCTTCTAAAATATACAGTACAGTATGTTGGTCTATGACATTTATGCAATATAAAATCATGGAAATTTAAAGTGGTATTTAATTGCCATTTTACCAGTGTCTTAAACCTCCCCAACATTACATCATCATTTTATGGTGAAGTGCATTTGACTTGTGGTGCAGGTTAATATGTTAGCTAATGGATGACTAGAGAACTGAACTAATACTCTACCATTGGTTGCATCGTCTCTGTTCAAAGCCATCAGGGAATCACTTAGGGCTGGAATCAAGGCAAATGGGTTTATATTGCAAAATAATGGGATCCATATGAATTTATTAACAAGTAGTTATGTGGCATTCAAAACAACCCAGAAGTGGGATCTTTAAATGTTTAAACCAGAAAGATAAACAGTGGTACCTCTATTAGGATCTGAATTTACTATAACAGTCACATTTAGCATCCCTTTTAATGAAAACACTATCCTCAGTTTGGAAACAGACCAAGTCATTGCTGCTTTATTTGCTCTATAAAAACACTTGAATTAGTGTGATAAAATGGTTTAAGTCACGACTGGAAGAGCGGGCACTGTCAATGCATTGCTTGAATTGATGATTTATGGCTTTTAGAAAGCAAAATATATTCAAATGTTATAAAGAGAAGATTGCAGTAAACTCCGATTTACCTAAATGTCAAGTTCTTACTTTAAAATTAATTATCTTTCCTGTTGGAATAAGACACTGTTCAGCACATTTTAAATTTCCTCTTTGTAATGACAGCTCAAAGTATGCTTTCAGGAATAAAAAGTATAGAGGAAAAAAACATTTTTCTTTGCTCAGCAAATGTTCATTTAAATAATCTGATTATCAGTAGTATTCTTGCATTACTGATTATCAGATCATTTCCTGTTTATAATCAAAAATAGAAAAAATAACGGACCATACTAATAGTGTGTTCATTTTGATTAAAGTGAGGCAATATTACCTTTAAGAAATGTAATATAAAGAAACTGTATAGCAAGTTTAATAGCCATAAATGTTGTACATGCATCACAGAGTCACTGACGTATCACAATACATACAAGCAACTATTCATGAGAAGACATGCAAGTTAAAGCTATATTTATTACACAGAGTTGCAACCAAATATCATGCATTTCAAGAAATATAATCAAGGTCCCCTACTGTGACAACATTATCCTGCTTTAAACATTTTTTTCTGGTGATGTCATTATAAATTGGGAACATTTGATGTTGCCGGTATTTGGTATAATAATTTAACCCACAAATATATTTCTACACTTAAATGATTATAAAATACACCAATATTATTCACTATCTACATTATACAGAATCCAAAATATAATATACTATATTTATAACCATATACTATTGATCTGATATAAATATCTTATTACAATATACTCATTTTGAGGAGTAATTGTAAAAGAACTGGTTCAACTCACAGAATTCTGTACCAATTATTATAATTATTGTAAATACTGGAAGTGTGGGAGGCACTTTTTCAGTCTATCATTTTTCTGGGGGGAAATTTTTCTAAATCTGACCTACATTTTTCAGGATTATTATGGTATTGTGGCTGAAGCCTTGAGTTGAAACACCTACAAATGACAGCATGCCTTAAATGAAATGGAGACTGAACAATTGCTTACTGAGGAGGGGAAAAATGTAGCTGTTACAGAAAGTTAGACTGTACAGTGTCATGCAGTGAACTAATACAGGAAAATTTTACACAATATTTGGAATGCAGACAGAAACACAAGGCATGCATAAAGATACATTCAAGCACACCCTATAAGATATCAAGCAAAATGTACATGCACACCTGATATCAACTGATTGACCAAAAGAACTGACCCCACAAAACAAAAAGAAGATACATTTACCAAAGTTAAGGTTAAACATGAAAATGCGAAAAATGCCACAGCCACATGCAGACTTTCCATAAATACACAACAGCTAAAAAATATAAATGATGGTACTAAATGCAAGCAAGAAAAACTATAACCAGACACTCTCAAGGAGGAAACATTAAGTAGGAAAATAGTGACATTTTGGCATGTCTCATTTTTACCTTCACTATCTGACATGGTACCCTGAAGGTCATCCAGCAGCACATAACCCCTACCCCTGGTCGGCTCTTCCCTGATATGTTGCTGCTGCTGGGAGTCCTGCAAGGACAGGCAGGAACCAAACTGGTCCCTTGAATCAGCTGAGATGGGCGGCAAAGGTCCAGCTGATGCACGTGCCATGCCCATAGGCTGCCCAACAGGGCTCAATGGACTCTCTTCCTCCGAGTTCTGGGCCACTATAGGTATCCGACCACGGCCACTTTGCACAATGGGAAGGCTGGTGGGTTTGGTGCGACCAGATGGGGTTTGATAGCTTGGTCCATCTCCAGATGCTTCACCGTCTCCTTTAAGCCTCAGTGAAGAGCTGGAAGGGTCTCTTTTGATTGACAAGTCCAGACCATAGCAAGATGTGGGCCTGGATGAGGGTCTTGAACGACTACCACTAGGATAGGCAGTGTCCAATCCTAAGCTTTGGCCCAAGTTTAGTGACCCAGCCAAGTTGGCACCCAAGGTGGACCCCAGGTATTTTTGCTGCTCTGCAATATTCTTACGAAGGCCGAAGGTAATCTCATCCTGGGAGAGCCGGCTGGATCTTGGGGATACACTGGTAGACCCAAGATAGCTGGTATAGTCTGTCTCCAAACCTCTGTTATCTGTAATAGAAGAATACTTGGAGGAGATCTTAGGATCTAACAATGGAGCCTTGTGTTTTTGGTACAACATGGATGCTGGGAGTTGTTTAGCTGCCTGCTTCTCCAGAGTAAGACGACTGATGCTGTACTTATCTGTCTTTGGATATTGTCTTTGGGAGTAACTAGAGATGCCAGAGCTTGGGGTATAGTAGTGCTGGGAGAGACTTGTGAGTTGTTCTAAGTTTTCTGTCCCACCTGTACTTCTCCTAAACTCTTGCTTGAGCTGCTGCTTCAGAAGTTTTAGTTCGTAGGGTTCCTCCATTGTATCTTCTTCATCGGGGGTCTTTCCAAATGTATGGAGTCTAGAGGTGGATCCCAGATACTCAGCAGAACACAGATCTGCAGCACTCCTGCGCAGAAGCTTCTCTGCCTTAGCCAGCTCCCTCTCAGCCAGACTATAAGATGAAGACAGACCTGTGGAGCCCTTAGCCAGTTCAGCAGCATCTTCCAGTAACATGTAACTCCGAGGTGTATGGTGATCTACATCTGTGTAATAGGAATCGGAGACAGTTGACATGGGGCTACGTGCTATACTCCCCACGTCTAAGGCTCTGAGGTCAAGGTGGTTGCCATATTTGTCATACTTGACTCCCATGTAAGCTGATGATGTAGGATCAGGTTGGCGGCTAATGATATCATATTTAGTTGCATCCAGTTCTGAGAGGAGGGCTGCTTGTCTGGCAGCTTTTTGCTGCAAGAGGAGCATCTGGTGATAACTCTGCTGCTGGGCGCTAGTGAGCGAGGGGACAGAGGAGTAGATAGAATGAGATTGGTAGGACTGTGGAGTCTGGTAGAGAGACTGCTGGTATTGGCTTTGAGGGTATTGGTATTGGGAGTATTTTCCATACTCATGCTTGGTTTGAGGCGGGACAAAGTCCTCCAATTCTGACTGGGGAGCTGTCCTGGGACGTTCAAGACCGTGACTTTCAATCTCCTCATCTTCACCACTTCCACGACCACCTCTAGTCTCTCGGATGTTACTAACCTCACTGTCTGACATGTAGTCTCTGTCCTCTGCAACACTCTGTAAGTAGGCCCTTTCCCTCTTTTCTCTCTCCTTCAGTAGCACATCCTTTCTACGATTGATGCCCATCTCCAAGTACCTAAGCTTTGCATCAATCTCTTTCTCCTCCTCATCTAGCTCCGCTTGTCTTTTGCGAAGTTTGGAAGACTCACGCTCCACCAGATCTAGCTCACGATCAATGTCTTGTAGGATCTTGGCACGTGCCATATTGGAGTTGCGGCACATTCTTCTGCGGGCGGAACCAGTGCTGTATGCTGTTTGGCCACTGGTTGATGATTCATCCTCTGACGGCGGATTGGGGAGAGTCCTCTTCACCTTCTTTTGAGTGCCTGTTGGGGTGCCACCTGAACCTTTCCCCTGTATGAAAAATAAACAAAAAAATGATAAGAACTGTAGGAATTCAAATTGTTTTCTTAACCCCCCAAAATGAGTGAGATAGTTTAAAAATTGCTCTCTCTGAATCATAATCAGCAGACAAAATTTACTTGAGATAATTCCAAAATTTTTCATGACTTTAATTACAACATATTATTACATTTAAATAGGAGAAAATGGCATCTCTGTTGCATTAGTATAAAGTCATGATGACTATAAATAAGGGCATGTACATTGGGGAATTTCAATGTATGGAAGGTTGTCTGTGAAGGTTGTCAGTCATCCAGGTCATAGTTATCCAAAGAAGGTTAAAATCAAGGCTAACTGGAATTGTTTGAAGATACTAAGACTACTAAGACATTTTGTTCCTCATCCGAGAGACTTCTTCAGTTATGAAATTACTACTAGGCAAACTCACCTACTTAACCTCTGTGGGGTCGTTTGCCAAGATCAATTGTGGCGTCTCTTAAATTGTGTTGTATCGTTACTTATTACTTGTTACTTATTACTCCTTAAAAAAGTAATATTACTAAAATAACAAGATATAGCTATGTATAGATGTGTTGATCGTTACATTACCATATTACTTTCACTACCCTCAAGTAATAATATTAGAGTAATGTGTTACTGCCCACCACTGCATGCATACAACTATGGTGTGCAGTGCAAGCTTCCCTAATGCAAACATGAAGAGAACATGCAAACTCTTGCATAGGAGAGAAATGCTAACAAATTAACCATCATGTTACTTGTGCTACATGAGTATGACCTGACAAAGGATGGTTGTGTTGTTGTTGCAAGACACTTGACTTATCGTTAGTTTTTCAGGCAGCAGTAATTCTTGGGCTGCATTAATTTACAGGAAAATACATACAAACTGAATTTATACAAGGTATAAGGTAAGTTTAAAGTGGATCACAGTAAATTATATGACAAGCTGAATAAAAACCATGTTAAAGAGGTGGTATTATGCTCATTTTCAGGTTCAAAATCCTTTTTAGGGGTTGTACCAAAACAGGTTTACATGGTTAAATTTTCAAAAACACCATATATTTTGTCATACTGCACATTGCTGCAGCTCGTCTTTTCACCCTGTGTTGAAGGCTTCGTTTTAGCTATGGAGTGATACATCTTGTCTCTAAATGATCTTTGTTGGGAGTTG
>JAPMOB010243918.1:0-12778 GCA_029875015.1 Lepomis gibbosus | reverse complement strand
GTGTGTGTGTGTGTGTGTGTGTGTGTGTGTGTGTGTGTGTGTGTGTGTGTGTGTGTGTGTGTGTGTGTGTGTGTGGTTGTCCTTCTGTTGATGGGTGAGAATGAAATGTATATTCTCGTACAGTTGCAATGCCAGCTGAATAACATGCATACAAGGATAAAGCTGAGGGTGCATTTGTATGAGCAAGAAAGTCTGTGTGTGTGTGTGTGTGTGTGTGTGTGTGTGTGTGTGTGTGCGCACAGTGGCGACCCCTCAGCCATCCAGCTATCATCTCCCGCCAGACAGGCCCCACCAAGCCAGCCCAGCTGGATAATGAGATCCATTATGATTTACGTGCCAAGAGGACAGCCAGACAGAACAAAGACATGTATATACACACACACACACAGTTCGGTGTACATGTCAGTGTGTATGCGCGTGGGCTCGCTGTCTCTTACTGTATGTACAGCCACTGTTTCATATTTCAGATTATCTGTGTGTGTGTGTGTGTGTTTGTTAGCTACATTAGTTGCCTGTAGGGCATCCTGCAGTGGGTCCTCTTTCTGTTTGCAACTCGAGAACTCAGACCATTTCTCTCTCTCCATCTTTCTCTCTCACTCATACACTCTTTCTTTCCACCTCTGCCTCTCACCTGAAAAAGCTAACTCATTGAAAGATTGAGAGATTGAGAGTCCCAAGTACAGAAACCTCACTGTCTCTACCTCTCTCTCTCTCTCTGTCTCTATCTCTCACACACACACACAAAAAAATCACTCTGCCCCAGAGGCAGAAAGTGAAAGGTGAAGACTACAACTATGTGCTGCATCAAAAAACGAGACCACACAACCTCACCCTGATTGATCAGTGCCTCTGCAGCACACTGGAGCTAGCCAGAGATTTCTAAGGTGTGTGTGTGTGTGTGTGTGTGTGTGTGTGTGTGTGTGTGTGTGTGTGTGTGTGTGTGTGCCAGAATTAGTTAGTGGAGAGCCGAAATAGCTGTCAAACACATTTTGGAAAGGGAGTAGACTGTTGCTTCATTTCACTTTTTTGGAATGGGGTGGGGATGGTATGTCGGCAGAGAAAGAAGGTGAAACACTCGATCATCACTTGAATTGGTCCAAGGTCCAATATGTTTAGCAGACTGGGTGTAGGTTTAAATAAGCTGGCTCATGACTGACTCGTAACATATCAAACATTCAGAAACAATACCAAATCAGTGTAGAGCTGCAACAAACAATTTCTCTTCTATTAGTCGATTCATTTTTTAGGTCAGAGACGAACAAACATTTCCCAACCACAATTTCCCAGAGTTCAAAGCGGAGCCTCCAAATGTCTTGATTTGTCTAAAAACTTAAGACATTTAGTTCATGATTATATACAACAGATACTCCCTCACACTGGACAAGTTGAGGCAAATGAATGTTTGACAATTTTGTTTGATAGATGACCTAAGTGATAAATCAGTTAGCAAAATTGTTTCAATAATTTTCAATTTAATAAATGAATCCAATGATTAATTCAACTCATCAAATTCTCTGCCTCTAACGGTAAATAAGGGTATCTTGTCCTTTTTGCAACACTGCAGTCAAACCTGCAGTAAAGAAAGGTACAAAGCTGTGATTGTGAAAGGACTAACACACGAGCAAAAATACAAATGAAAATACAATGCACATTCATAAAATTGCAAAAATCTTATATCTCATATTTGTTATTTCCCTCTCTCTCACACACGCACACTAAAACACACACACACACACACACAGCAGCCCTGCCCACTCTCACAGAGCGCATGGCACAGAAAACAATGACTTGATTCTCTGCTGTTCATGCTTATGAAGTATTCAAGTGACGCCAGCTCAATTAGAGGACTAAATGCCAAGACTGGGGAGAGATAAAGAGATGAACTGAGATGAACAGAGATTAAAAGAGAAACAGGGAGAGGGAGGGACAATGAGGACACTAGGCAGAGGCAGGGAGGAGGAGAGAGGAGAGCAGAAGACAAGTAGGCCATAATGAAGAAATGGGGAATGATGGACCACGTGGAGGAAGGAAATGGGAAATGACAAGAAAGAAGAGGTGAATGGGGAAAATGGGTGAATGGGGAAAATGGGTTATGAAATGCAAAAACAAGGGGAAAGAAAGATAAAGGATGTCAATGTAGTGTTACAAGAACGGTAGACTCGGCAGAAAAACAGAGACAAACAAGCAGAGGCAGAGATTAATGCCAGCCAGACTATCATGACCTACTGCCATTGCTCTGCCTTTGTATATATATACACACACACACACACACACACACACACATATATGCACAGGGTGAGCACACTGTGTCCAGCCATGAAAACAGAGAAGGATCTGACATGCCTGGTTAAACTAGAAGGTCAAATAAATTAAATAAACATCAAAGTGAATGAAGCTTAAGATGAACGGTGCTGTGGCTCAGAGGCTGAGCTCTGGGGGGTTGTTTCTAAGAAAACGAGGAGCGCCTTAATCATGCATTAATTAATTTAAAGGATAATTCCACTTTATTAGAACTTGGGTCTTATTTTAACAGATTTGGCTGCTATGTCTATGGGTAGTAATAACCCATCACTGAAAAGAAGTCGGACGGAGGGAAAAAAACACGAGCAGGCAGACGATTAAAAACAAAAACAAACCTCCAGGATAGCCAAACTTATTCAGAAGAGAAAACATAGCTAAAGGGTAAAATCTATACCCAAATGGTTTTGGCTTCTTCTCTGCCACTAATTTGGTGAGTACAGTGCTATCATCAGAAAGAATGGCCAACAAAAAGAAGAAATTATCCTTTAAGCTACCTGTGAGGTAAGTCACCCCAACAAGAATGAACATTTTTTGATCAGAGCTTGACCTACAGTAATGCTAGTTGTCACAAACAAGACTTTTTTTTACTAGACTGAAGTCATTTAAAGTAAATATTTACACGTGGGGCGTTTGGCATTGAGTGTATGAGCTCTGGCCAGGCCCAGCTTATATGGACTAATACATTTAATACATTTAAGACTATTTTAATGGTAGTGTTAATGCCATTTATTTAATGTCACAGTGACGTACTATAACAAAGCACCATGAATGCCATTTTATGGGGCTTTTATCCAAAGAGTCTGTTTGTAGTGTGGGTGGGCCCTTGAAGATATTATCATCATTTTCTCTGTATTTACAGACACATTTTTTTGTGGCTGCAATACAATTCCCATCAGTGCAGACAAAGTGTTCATCTTCTACATGGTTACCCACTCTCTGAACTATTTTGACTTCTAAGTTGGTATGTGTGTAGTCTGTGTGGGAGCCGAACCCACAACCCCACTGTTGTGGCATGTACCACGCTCCGACCCACTCGGCAATCAGCACCAGCGTCAAAACCCAAAACACATGCTGCAACCAAAATAATTCCCTCTAATTGAGCGCCAATAAAACAACATTGTGCCTCAGATCTCGCTCAGACAAAAACCTAACGTCAATATTTCTCCAACAAACCAAACTCGGGTAAGCGCACCCCTCTCCTCCGCATCGCAGTCCTTCTTAACAAAACAGCTCTTCACTCACTGTGGTGCCAGCCCTAATCACTTCCCTCAGCACCACGTGGTTCTCATTGACTAGGGGCCCAGCTCCACCACTCTGCAAGACGCTTCGCCAGAGGAAATTGGCTCGTCTACACACATTTATTGCTCGTGAGCTCTATCGAACGGAGTTGCGCAGGCCCTCCAACGCCGGCTTTGGCCTTTGTTCAGGCTATTTCAGCGGTCCTATTTTGCTGTACAGAAACAGCTGCAGCAGCGTGCACTGCACCGTCCAGAGAAACAATTACAAACACCCTTTTCCTATTACTCCTAACCATTAACCGCCATTGTGTGGAATTAGTGGCACTCTATGGAGTAAGTGGATTCTAATTCATGGCCTCTTTTCATGGGCCATGGCAGTGGCTTTTCCTCTGCTAATGAAGAGGATCAAAGAGAAGTGTTAATCAAACTGAGCATCTCATCTATGGTAATAAGGAACAGAGGAGAGACCTTGGAGTGGCTCCCCAGTGATGTTTGTGTGTAAGTTGGCATATGTGTGCGTGAGGAAGGGAAAGTGACTTTGTATGTATCTGTTGCTATGCTCTTCTGTTTTTTTTTTAATTGGTTTTGTATTCTGTGAAATAAATGCTCTGTAAACTGGTGGTCAGTTAAACAAAAAATAAATAAAAAGGGAATGCAGGAATAATGTATGTGCCTGGGCCTTGTTTTCTCATTGCTTAGCCTTAGCCCATAGGGATGAATGCCCCACTATGGGCCAATCCCTCTCCACTAGCAGCCTTTCATCCCTCCCAGGCTCCCTCGTCTTGGACCACAGTGCTAACCAGCAGGGTCTGATTAGATTTAAATGTCAAGAGAGATAGGACAATACAGTTATCTTCCAAATTATAGCCCATTAAAGGGCCTAAGCAGTGCGCCTCCCTCCTCAACTAGCTAATCACCAACCAGATTCATCATCTCACAGACTGGGGCATAATTTGGGGGCTGTGGTTTCCCTTGCTTCTATTTTTCTGTGTGTGTGTGTGGGGGTGTGTGTGTGCATGTATCACACCATGTGCAAGGGCATCCAGGAGTGTCTGTAATGTGTGATCAGCGTGTGTGCCTGCTGTGTGTTGCTCCAGAGGGAGCTGGTTCAGCGCCCCAGGCCAGTGCCCCATTAAAGAGAAAGAGAAAGAGAGAGAGAGATAGTGAATGTGTGTGTGTGTGTGTGTGTGTGTGTGTGTGTGTGAGAGTGTGTGTGCGAGAGACAGAGAACGAGAGGAGAGGGGCTCCTCATTTAGACAGCAGGAGTGGCAGGCTGTGTTCCACCTGCAGCCAACCAACAGAAAGACAGTCAGGGAGACAGTGGGACAAGGACTTGAAGGCATCCCATCTGCCCCCCTTCTAATTCACCTGCTGTCCTCGGGGGAGCCACATGGCAAAATAATGGAGTCTCCATCTTCTGGCTATTTTACATCACTTTTATTTTACTCCCCATATTTCATCCTTCATTTTTACTTCCTTCTGTGCTCCCTTCATTCGTCAGACACATGCTTTCCAGTCTTTGTTCCTTAAGTCATTCTTCCTTCCTTCCTCACCTCCCCTCGTTCCTCTATAAGCAACCCAATCGCTGATCTAGCATGCATTATAGTTTTTCATCTCATCATCATAGAGTGATAGTGGTGTGTGGGGTGGGAGGAGGAGTGGTGTCTTATGGAAGAATGAGGAAACTGGATATATAGGACGCATATCTCAAGGTGGTTTCCTTCATAACCTCGTCTCTCTTGGCTGCTTCGCCTCTTTTCCGCATCTCTATTTCCTGCCCTGCCCACCTTCCAGTGTTCATCTCCTATTCTTCTTCTCCGTGTTGGATCCTCTCTCCTTCGTGCTGTTTTTCATATTCACCCCTGTTCTTCCCTCTTTCACCTTATCCTTTGTCCGTTCTTTAATCTCTCCTCCTACTCCATCTCCCTTGTCTCTCCTCCTGTCTGTCTTTTGGACCCCCAACTCCTTCATCATGGAGCTACTTGGGCTCTGACTTCATACCTCTGTTGGCGATTTATGAACAGGAGCCTGGGCGATATGCATTAGGGACCCCGCTGTACGGCAACACATTATGGATCGCACTATAAATAGCTGCTGTAAAAGCTTTTCATTACATAGAGATATCGTTCAATCAATATAAGCCCTGCGCTAAATCTAATTACCAAAACGGCCAGGGCTAAAAAAAAATATATGTATTTTCAAGATAATCAGGCAAGCAGAGGTAGCCACTGTTCTGACCAAAGAGGTTTCAAGAGGACTCTTACCAAAATAAATTGCTCATTTTAAGTATAAGGCACAAGAGATAATTGGGATGGGGAGTCTGAGAAAGACGTAATGGAGGACTGTGGTTAATGGATAATGGAATGGAGGATGGAAAATATGGTTTAAATAAGGTTTAAACATACACACTCTTGTCCATCTACAGAGGCAGAGGCATACTGCCCTGCTCTGGGCAACTTTATACACAAACGAACAGTCGATGCACAAACACATATTATTTGTGTTGCCACTGGGTCCCAGCTGAAGCTCCATGGGAGCTACTGGTCTGAGCACAGCAGATCTTCCTCTGAGGTGCAGCTGTAGAAAGACTGCAGGGACAAACCAGAGAAAAAGGTGGAGTGAAAAGGACAGAGAGAGAGAGAGAGAATAGGAGGAGCCCAGGATGTCATTTCTCTCTCTGTCAGCTCCCTGCCTCCCTCGTTCTCCCTCCCGTACCCCACCACCCCGTGAGATGTGGATGCTTCGCGGGGACAATTACCAACTGACACTTCATCATGGGCCGCGCGACAGGCGCTGACGGCCCTCGTCCAAACAAATGATGCTGAGGTCGAGGTTGCAGGCCTGCCTCTGAGTCTGCCCGCCTGTAGCCCCGCAGCACGGCCCTGCACTGCATTAGCAAGTCGCACACACACTCAAAACACACAGGGAGAAAGAAAAAAAGCTACATTAAAAGAGACTCCTCTCAACCAACCACAGCCTTCCTTTAAGAAAAACACATTTATCAGCAGCGGGGGATGGTGAGTTGAGCTGGGAGGGGGGCTTCAATCGGAGGATGGAGGGTGGGTGGGGGCACTACAGTACTGTCAAACCCCATCCCCCTTAGGTAAAGAGAGAGCTCTTCATCTTTGTGATGCAACCAGGGCTCTCTCTCACACACACAAAAAATATCCCCTAACCCTCCTCTACACATACAACTAATCAGATAATGGGGTTAAACAGCAGCTTAAAAAGCCAACCAGGCAAAAAAGAGAGCAGTCTGCACAGTGACACCAGCATGCATCAATTAACCCTGTGTCTTTGTGGAGCACAGATAACACTCTGACACCACCACCCCCCCTTTCACAAGCAAAACGATCAACTCACTCCTTTGCCTTGGGTTGAGTGCAGCTAACTTTAGATTCATAAAGTAGGTCAATTGCTAATAGTCAAAAAAGGGGGGCAGCATATATTGTTTAAGTAGAAACTATAAAAAAAAAGAAGAAAGGCATGTGGAGGACCTGCTGGCAGCGGTCCCTCAACTGAGATCCCGAACCTGCAAATTAATAAATGCTGCCTGTGATCTCAGCCCAGGGAGGCAGATGAACAACAATTGAGAGAGACATCAAACACTTGACTAACACTGAAACAACACTTGGTTAAAAAAGCTTGCCAGTCTCTGAACACACTCACCACTGTACATGTAGGATGGAGAGGATGAGAGAGGGGGAGAGACAGAGAAGAAACAGACAGACGGAGAGAGCATAAACAATGAAACATTTATCAAAGCAAGGAGTGCGTCATCTTCATGTGCTGCGCGGGCCGACTGCTAATGCAGGTGGCATTTGTTGTTGTGGTGTCCTGAGCTGCCGCTGCTAGCAGCCGATGAGCTACTGTGCTTCAGGTTTCCAAAAATTCAACCTGTTCCCTGTTGGCAGTAGACTTTGTGGATGCCCTCTGATATCCCCAAGGAGCTCGCTTTGCATTTTTCTCTTTGTTATGCGATTCTCTCTGCGATTATTATCACATTCTTCTTATTTAAACTCCCGATGTTTTCCCTATTGGCAGCCCCCCTTGATAAATGTGTTTATGGCATCTCTTACGTCAACAAATCCGTGCACAAGCCGCTGTCTAAGATAAATAAAAGGAGGGCTGAGAGGGGTGGGGTGGGTGTGGGGGGTAAAAATGAAGGGCAGGGGAGAAAAATACAGAGTGAGGGCTATACGTCATGTTGGAAAGGCCCTTGAGAACGCTTTCAATCTTTCCGTCAATATTCAGCATGCAGGCCTGTATATGCCATCATTAAAAAGGGGACGCTTCCCTGTTTATTTATCATAAGGACACATGGCTGACAGCTTCCTGTAAACAAGGCGGGTGTTTTTTATGTGTGTGTGTGTGTATATATGTACGTTCACTGTAGCTTCCATAACAGCTTTCACAACACACACTCCCAAATGCGGGGTCTTTCTGTCCGTTATCTATTAAAATGGATGGGTTTTGCTCAGTAATGTAGGGAACAAGTGATGGAGTTGGCCGGTGTGCTTTCTGATAATGGCTGTTGGGGCACATTGTATACAGAGATTGAGTTCGTTTAACACACGAGGAAAAATGCTTTTTTCCATGTTGACTGGCGGAGAGAGAACTGAAAAGGACTTAATGCATGAGGTGAGTGTGGAAAAATGAGGTGGCATTCAGTTTTTCGAGATGTTTTCCACGCTTAATCACCTCTGAGATAAGAAAAGTTCAAACGGTGAATAAATCATTGTCATGACGTGGCAAAAGGGTTACATCAAAGGTGGCTAAGCGCTAGTGACAAAAGAAAGGGTCGTCTTTCTACTTCTTTCACTCTTGTACAGTTTGCTGCAGAAACTCTAAAAGAACTGCATTCTTCAAAGTGGACCAGATATAGGCCTATACTGCCTTCTGAATCCGGCCATTGACTTTGTAGACATCATCGGCACCAAAGGTTAGTCAGTCCACCCACAGATAAGGTAAAACTAAACAACTGTTGGCCAACAGCTGGGTCCAGTCAAGCAGTCGGTCAATAGCACTGACAACTTGTTGGGGGAAACGAATTCCTGCTATTTATGAAAAGATATAGCAACATAAAGATCCCTGACTTTTCATTCATGCATTCTTTGATGCAGAGAAAAATGCCAAATGTGTATTCGAACGCATCCATACACCTGGAAATCATTACAATACACTTCTTTGTTGTGGATGTTTGAGCATGTCAGGCTGCTCAAGTAAAAGCAGGTGGGTGAGTTTGCGTACACATGTGTGTGTGTCCAGGCCGACTGACCCACAGAGAAAGACAAATGGGTATAGCAGGGGTCCAGTGCTTGACATTTAGGTTTCATGTGGTAATGGACGTTGACCTGCTGGGGTCAGGCCTGCTAGTGAGGCAGCAGAGGGGCCCATTCCTGCACTCGGCCCCATCCCTGTAACTAGACACTAGCATAACAGCGCTGAACACAAACACATTAACACTCACTGTCCTCTCAAAAAAGACAGAGGGGCTTCAGACAACCCACAGGTTGGACCGCATAGGTGGGCTGTCATTATAGACAGATGTTCGGTTTGGGGTTTTAAGTCTCAGGAGCAAAATGTGCTGCAAAATTTTTTGCCAGGTTAAGTGTGTGCAAAATTATAGCCAGGTTACATGTGTGCATTTAATTCTGACATTTCTGTTTATATTTTCAATATCTATGTAGGTCCACATTGATTCCTACAACCATGGCAACAGCTTGCCTACAGTACAGGGAAAGCAGAACAGTGGTAGCTGCTGTTGTTAAAAGAGTGCCCTGTGTTCACCCACAACTCTGCAAGAGGAAGCTACTTTATATACTGTTTGTGACAGCTTTGTGGTAATAATGGAGCCCAGGCCCCCACTAGTGCAAGTGGCATGCTCAGTCAAGTGAGACTTTGCCTAAGAGAACACACACACACACACACACACACACACACCAGGCAGCCTCCTTCACGCCTAATGAGACCACTGGGAGAGTGGAGAGCAGGACGCAGCGAGAGGGAGATGAGTAGAGAGAGGAGAGAAGGGATGGGAAATAAAGGAAAAGCAAGGTAAAAGGAGTGGAACAACAATGGCAAGAAGGGGTTAAGAAAAAGACAAATACAAAGATAGAGTAAAAGAGGCAAGCATACCAACAGCTCTAACTTTCAAGGTTTGGGTTTGGAGGAAGGGTTGGACTGTGTGTGTGTGTGTGTGTGTGTGTGTGTTGGGGAGGGCTGGATTGCTGCCAAAGAAGGGAAAGGAAGATGGGGGGTGTCAGAAAAAGAGGAATGAGAGTGTGTGCGAGAGAAGGAGAGAGGGAATTCTTCTAGACTTAGCAGCGGGTGGTTATGCAATGTACACAACACAGGAGTGCAGGGGGGGATCAAATACATGGGGTGCATACACAACTATAACTGACACCATCATGCAACAAGAGATGATGAGCAGAGAGAAAGAAAAAGGCAAAACAACACTAAAACACAAAGGGAACAGTCACCCCCTGGGGAGGGAGGGAGGGAGACTGAGTACATTGGGCACTGGGTACTAAAGGTAACGACAGAGAAAAACAAGTTAACAAAAAAATAAAGATATATATATAAAAGAGCCAAAACTGCTCTACCTCTGCCTCTAGCATCATCTGCTCATCCAGGCAGGTGCACATTGCAGGGTGGAGAGTGGGGGTACGTAAGTAAATAACCCGTAGTCCAAAACGGGAAAAGGCTTAAATGTCCGTGCGAAGGTATACGGACAGACAGGCACAGCTGAGTGTTTGGTTTTGCTTCCAGGGAAAGCGGGGCATGAATTATTAACATGCGCTCGGCCTAATGAAGTGAAGATGAGCTACTTGGCTCCTTGCTCATCAGAGCAGGTTATTATGCTTGTTTGGACTACAACGCCCAGCCCCCACTGCAGGTTACAGTGTCAGCAAGTGACATGTCACCTACACCACCGTCTGTTATCTAGGAAAAGACTAGCATGTGGGCTACGTGTTGATTTTTGGATTCATTGCACACCTCTGTCTCTCCTAGGCAACACCACGCCTAAAGGCGATGTCAGTCGTGCATTTAATGGACGTTAGTGTAGTCATGATCACATAAAGAAGAACCACAAAAAAAGAGGAAAACAACTTGTTGCACACATTTTGTCGCAGCTGGTTTCTACCAGTCAGGAGAGCCTCAGCTGACTTTTTGACCACAAGTTTATTGCATATTTATTGCTGGAGCGTGGGATACAATTTCCCCCTTTTGCCTGGTGTAAGTACGGCAACAGGAAGCTTAAGCAAGTACCACAGTACAGTCCGTACTTCATGTACAGAGTTGGAAAGTGACAGTTTAAAAAAAATGCACTTCTGCTCCTGGACTGCTAGGCCTACCAGAAATGCAGTGCACTTTCTTTTGGAAAAGGAACACACCCAACTCAGTCCCAGTTCACAGCGAGTCCCAGTCACCCTGGCTATTGTGAACAGTCCCCAGGGCGTTTTCTCATCAGCCTTCTGAAATCACTCCAATCTGTGTCAAACATTCAGGGATTTGAACTACAGGATGTTTCTATACTGTTTTCTACTTTCCTCTAGTATACTACTATAATCAACTTACATACAATGTCCCAGGTTCAACTGTGAGCGTCTCAGTCGTCTTGAATTCCACTAAGTCTGATGTGTAGACTCAAAGTGTCTGGGTCACCAGTTTAACTAGCACTTCTCTCCTAGGATTCCCAACAAATCCAGACCAGTGATGGGACAGGGGACAGGATGGAGTAAACAGAGAACACTTTTTAGCAGTGTTGCTCCAGGGCTACAGTCACTGCTTGGCTGCTCTCTGCCTGTCTTCTCTTCCAGCAGTCCACATGCCACTGCTAATTCCTCATAGAACCAGAGGAAGGCTTCGAGATCATCCCCCGTGTGTGCTCAGAAAGACAGAAAGCTGGCATGCACATATTGTTTGGGTAAGACGCAGTGGATGACTGCAACAAACTCGTTGAGAGCAGCATCCTTTGTGTGCGTGTGCACAATTTCTCAAAGCACTGTTGGTGTTGCTGTTGGAAGGTGACCTTACTGACCAGCTAGTCTCCTCCTTGATCTCTCTGCCTCCAAAACAACACACAACCCCTGCTTAGTCTGGCCCACACACTGCAGGCTTGGTGGTGGCAAAAAAAGAAAATTGATTCAGCTCATTTAAAAGGAACATTTTAAAAGTTTGTTAGCATCAAACAAACTTTATAAACACTGAGCAAATCATCAGTGTGGCAACATCTCAGGTGGATGAGCCACACAGTCACATCTCTACATACAGGGATAGCAGGACTCCTCAAGTTAAGACATTAAAAGGGACAGTCCATCATTTATTAAGTAGGTGAGTAGAATGGGTCAGTACGTTAGTGCCTTATAGTATAACTGGACACATACTGTAATTGTAATTGTAAACTAATATACCTTCTGTGTAATAATTCCTGAGAAGACGTGTTTACCACGGGCAGCAAGCAAAGCCAATTAAACCATGTCAGTGCCGAATACACACATAAATAACTGTGATAAAGTGTGATGTGAGGTTCAAGCCCTGCCATTATGAAGACAACTGACAATAAAGCTCTCAACGCACACACAGGAATAATATACTTCTTTATCATTCAATAAGGCAATTCTCTTACAAGACTTTCAATGGCACTGTGCTCATTCCTGAGGAGCCCGCAGGCAAGAAATAATACTCAGGTGTTGAAATGTCTCTTCGCTACATTAAAATCAGTAAATATGTGCAATTGCACACCGTGAGAGGTGAAGCTCAGCCTGCGCAGGAGGATAACTTAATACTTCAATAATATAATGAACACAGCGAGGCTTGCAGGGTACAACAAAATTTTAGTTACACACACACACACACAGTGTAAAAGGCCACACCCTGAGTGTGTCAGCCTGGCTCTGTACATATTATACACAACTCCTTCATCCATTTCCCTTTGCTGCACATTTTCCAGTGCAGGAAGGACCCTATATCACAGTATATAATACATCAGCGACTACTATCGTTAATTTCCTCTCTTTTTCCCATTCTCTCTCCCTCTCCTCAGGGGTTCCCAGTGGCTGTCCAGAGCACATGTGTTTTGGTTTACCTAGAGTGGAGTCCTATCTGAGCCCAGGCTGAGAGCAGACTGTGGGCTTTGTCTGTGGCACCATTAATCAACTGTCCTTTAACAAAAACAGAAAACCAGATGAGAGACAAAAGGAAGAGACGTGGGGGGTGGACCCTTATTTAGG
>JAPMOB010243912.1:0-13054 GCA_029875015.1 Lepomis gibbosus | reverse complement strand
TTAGATTACCCCGTTACTGAAAAAATAACGCCGTTACGTAACGCCGTTCTTTTAAACGCCGTTATTCCAAACACTGTTAAGCAGTCAGACCTGCAAAGAGATATGACATCACTTACTTGTTTCGACAATAACATACAGGAAGTTGGTCCTTTATAACTTGCAAATTTTTAAGTATCAAAATTCCTTTAATAACTTTTGATCAAGGGGGTCCATAGATCCTTTTTAGATTTGTTTATTGCGAAACAAAAGACAATATTGGCGAAACGATGCCAGGGAAAACAGGACAAAACAAAAAAAAAATACATAAATAAAAATATACATAAATGCAAGAATGACAACAAAATGACTTGATCTTGTGTGTGTGGGTGCGTGTGTGTGTAAGTGTATGTGTGTGTATAAGTATCCGTGTTTGTATATTGTCCGAATAGGAGGACCGTTGTTTGATTGATAGAGAGAAGTTTAGAGGCTGTGTGGAGCTACAAGGGAGCGAAAAGGAACCAAACAGAACAAAGAAAATAGTTGAATAAACAAGAACAGAAAAAAAAGAAATGAATAAAATGTAATCTTGCAATCTACTGCCAGCAAGCAGCATTGAGCGGGCCCCCATATGTACCTTGGGTGCAGGGACAGCTGGGACCTTGGCATAGCATGGTTCTATAGGTCACACAGGTGACGAGTCGAAAATATCTGACAAAGTTTGGTTGATGTCTCAGTTACTTATTCAATTCAAAGTGGCTGACTTCTCTAGGAGGATTTCGTTAAAATACGGAGCGTGTGAATGGAGAAAGGTCTTGTAAATTATTCAAAATGGCCAACTTCCTGTTGGGTTTAGGGTTTGGCTCCATGAGGCTTTTAAGTTTCAAGTCTGGAGAAGAAACATTGGTGACTGAAGTTTTAGTACAGCTAGGTACAACGTACAGCAGGGGTGCTTTTTTGAAATTTTGTAACTTTGTAACTTAGCTATTTTATGAGATTTTTGTAAAATCTCATTTTAAAAAAGCAGAAATGTGGTCTTTGTAATAACAGCAATAATCTCACCAAATCTCATGAAGATCAAAGAAACTTTGTCCAAAACATAGTGTTTGTTTAGGGGCGCTATTGAGCCCCCTGGCCACGCCCGACCCAAGTCACTGCAGAATGTTGGATTTCCCAACAGACTTGAGGTGTGTGCAAATTTTCTTGAGGATTTCGGTATCCTATAGACCATGAAAAACGAGTCCTCCAAGGAGAAAATTATACCGTTAGTTCTCTTGCACTTTCGAGTTCGAGCCTT
This sequence comes from Lepomis gibbosus, assembly GCA_029875015.1. NCBI lineage: Eukaryota > Metazoa > Chordata > Actinopteri > Centrarchiformes > Centrarchidae > Lepomis > Lepomis gibbosus. The sequence goes on along the minus strand of JAPMOB010243912.1, from coordinate 11,781 downwards.
AATTAAAGCTGCAAGCAGCAATGAACAGGCTCTCGCCCTCTTGCACGCCTCAGGTGGAGCGACACGGCAGGTCTCTACACGGCCGGCCTGCGGACATGGCTCTGAACTTAAAACTGTACATATCACACAGGTAAAGTGTGGAAAATATTTGGCAATATGTGGTTGATTCTTAACACCTACATTAGTAACACACCGAAATGGAATATCAACCCCAATCACATAACCAAAAAGGCCCAGCAAAGACTATAGTTCTTTAGGCAACAGTCTCACCAAGAACAGACTGGAGCGCCTTGTCGCTAAAGCCTCCAACTCTTCAATATTTTAGACAAGCACTTTTACAAAGTAAGATTTTTTTGCAAGAATAAACTAGTGTGGTGTAGTTGATGAGTATTGGCATATAGCTTATCTATGAAGTGGTGGGAGTTTTAAGAAAAGTATGTATGTGCGTCACACAGTAAGTATTAAAGAGTGACTTTAGCTCGTGCTTAAATTCTGTGCATGCATGTGTGGTTGGGAGAATGTGTGTGGGGAAGTAAGTGAGTGAATAAAGTTTGAGAGAAGTTCAATCTACAGTGCAATACACACAACACACACACAAACACAATTTTGATTGGATACATTCAAAAAACATTTCTTGATAAAGTAGCAATATGGCTTAGGTGAAAACCAGGAAACTAACATTTATTTTGAATAAGTAAACATGAGGAAACACCGCCATCTGGTGGAAAAGAATAAAAAATTATAGAATTAGTGTAGAAATACAATGAATATGAATGAAAGTGTTGTAATGGGTGTGGATTAAAGGTTACTGTTCATAGCAAACAAATTGGTGCGTATTAAGCAGCAGTGTCACTTTTCTAAAAGCTATTGTGTTGTAGAAGAGATGGCTATGTGGTGGCGATCGCAGTTGTCTTACAGAGTAGGTTCAGAGTAGTTTTCAACAGTGGCAAGCAAACACTTCTCTTTAAATAAAATATAAAAATGTCAAGCAGAATTAATGAAGACTTAGGACCAAACAATTGGGGACCTTAGGGAATTTGAGTGCAACAGGTGTGTAGTTTTAACCCTACTTTATTTCAAAGTGCATGGAAGGTAAGTACGGCGGCAAAGACAATGATGTGCAAGTTTAGTAAGGTTTAATGAGATTCTGTCAAACTCTTCCTAAGAAAGATGTTTTGACTTTATGGCTTGTGCACATTTAAATCAGTTATTTATAGATAGTAAGAAGTAGATATTGTTGAAAGTAAATCAGGATGGAAGTATAAACAATAGCATGAAAGGCATATGCTGTCATGATTGGGCCTTGCCACCTTGCCATCACCCACTCCTGAGACCAATTTGAGAATTTTGTGAACAAAATTTGTCGTTGGAAACCCTTTTCTGCCTGGGTTTAACTGTTTGTGTCTCTGCCTGCCAGAATGCCGGAGGACGCAGCTCATCAAGTCAGAGCTTTCCTCGGAGCCTCTCGCCAGTCTGCCGGCTTCACACACCCCAATCCACTTCTTTCTACTGTGTCCTTTTCAGCCACACCTAACATATGCATCTAGAGAAATTTTAGACGTAAAAAAATAATAATTGAGGAAGTGGGTAAGGGGCCTGAGAGTATAGTCAGACCTAAGCATTTAGTTTTGTTGGCGTGTATGTTTTGATAATTTAATTGTTAGTGCACTTCACAATGAGGGTGATTTAGTGAAGGAAAATGGACATTTATGCTTTATGATGCTTTTATATATATAAGCATTATGCTTTTAAGATATAAGCAAAAGAAAACTCCTGCACACTGTCTAACTTGCAAAGAATATATTAACACAACGTTCCAGTCCTAGACCTTCTTCAGGCAAATGGTGTTACATAGTGAGAAGCCATCTTTTATAGGAGGTGACTTATTTTATTTTACTTACCAATCACCTACTTCTTTATCAAATTGATGAGGAAGTAGGTGATTGGTGGAGACAAAATAAGAAAAAATAAGTTGTTTTTGTTGCCAAATGGGGAGTGGTCACCTGTCTGTTTTAACTGTCTACCATGAGCACATAAGCTAACAAATTATGATTGACCAAGGACATTTCATCAACAAGTATCTGTTAATCACTTAAAGTAGCACATAAGGTGCTGACCTTTTCTTTTCCTAAATGTGTATATGGAGTTTTTATATATGTCCCCATAGAAAAAGTGTTATGTCTTGTACAAGCCCCTAAATTGAATGCAGCAATTCCAGTTGTAGCTGTTAACAACACAGACACTTTGTCTGGTGCACTTGCAACTTGTAACAGCAATCTAGTTGCTTCGCAGTTTATTGCTTTAATCAGATGTGATTTGCCTATACCTGAGATCCTGTGCATTTGCATTTTGTTTAAGTACCTTCAAAGGCAAGCTTAAACATGTAGCGTCGTCCACAGGGGAATAAATTCAAACTCGACCTTATGGGAACATTCTTTCAAATACATATTAGTTAACCTATACACTGCTTCTTGTGCAGACACATCCCGGTTATGTAGATATACGCTGTCTAATTTAAAGTGTTTTTGGCACCTAGATTACCTTTCTTTGTAGCCTCACGCTGAGCGCTGCTTAGCAGTAACCATTTTTCACTTTTGAAATGTATGAAATGATGTATACAATGCAGCCATATGCATTTGATATATATTCTGAAAGTACACATTCAGTGATGGACCCTTTGTGAATCAGTGAGGCCACTATGTGGGAGTGATACCTCACTGGTCTTAACCATCTTTATTTTGTTTTATTTATTTGTACTTTATTATGTTTTGTTTTATTTTGTTGAGTTGATGACAGATCTGGTACACCTTGGACCTGTGAGCCAGTGGGCATAAAGCTCCATCTGGTCAAACTACATTCTCTTCTCTACAATCCAGGTGTCAACCATGGCCTGATCACCCCAACTGGCACATTTTGCTTTGGGTTTACTTGCGTTACAGACACACCTTGCACATTTAAATAGTTATGTGTTTTTAAATGTTTTTAATTATTTTGTTAAATCACTTTTTGATTATTTACGCTAATCAAAAAATTGTTCGCTCTTCTGTCATGGCCCTTGAGCCAGGTTGTGACAAAATAGGGGCTCATCTGGAATCTGAACCCGGAACCTCTTCTTCTCTTCTTCTTCACATCAAGATATTGTGTCACGAGTCCCTGGCTGTGAACTCTGTGTGTGTGTATTGCTGCTGGGAGCTTGTGTTTTTATTTGTCGGTCTTTGTTTCTCCCTCTCTCCCTTCAGTCTGGGGTCAGTCTCCGCTTACACCTGAACTTCATTCTCATCAGCACATGTTCTGCTATCTGACAGGGCTTTCAAAGGAAGGATCAGACACCCAGTCCCCACCAGATCGTTGTGTCATGCACCAGCATTGAATCTGTCTGTTCTCCTCTGTCTCAGATCGCTACAGTTGAGCCTCAGTTAAGCCACTCTGCTAGAAGCACTCTTTTCCGCCAGCGGTCTCTCCGTGTTTCCCTCAGCTCTGGAAGGAACCCCCCCTCTCTCGGTCAACCTCCCTGCACTATTCTTTTTGTTAAATAAACTGTGAACTCTCTGCATTTGGGTCTTTTCTCTCCCAGGAATTCTGACACAGTGTCCCTGGCCAAAGATGTTCATTACTATGGGACCCAGTTTGTAAAGGGCATGATAGTTTCTGCTGGGCAATGCAGTAGACTGCCGGATTTCTACAAGGTACTGAACAATGTGGTCAATTTTGGGAAAGTGTCGTTTGTCAGTACAAAGCTCTCCTCTTGGTTAATCGAACATTATAGGTCTTACCAAGTAACTGACAGCGGCTCCACAGACATTGAAATCCTTAGGCTTTGCATAATTAACCCCCATTGGCTGCATACCCAGGTGCTGGAAGGTTAATGGTGACCCCAGGGGCTTGCCTGCTGCTTTCAATGAAATGGTATGTGCTGTCCTGGAAAAAACTGAACCTTTCAGTCAGACATTTTAGGCTTTTTAATGGGGAAAAGCTGTATATACTTAAGTATCACTGGTCATATTTTAACTTTAGATTCTACAAGTTTCCATTATCTGTGTTAAAGGTCCAGTAAGCAATTGTAATTAAGTTAAATTTTTGTCAGATTATGGGGATATCTTCTTACAGTCCTCTAGCTGTCAGTTCTTTTTCTTTGCTGCACAGAAAAAACTGGTGTTTCTACACAGCCCTGACAAAATATTGTCAAGGTTTTTAACACCGTTGTGTTTACAAACTTGTTGCAGCTGATTGGGTTACACCTGTGATACACCCACCTAATGGGGAAAAACATACCTTGAAGCCTGTTGCGGAACGTTGCACAACGTTTCAAGGGAACATGACGTTCAATCCGAAAATGTTGCAAACCGGTTCAAAAGGTTTTGTGATTGAACTCGCCGCAGCTGTTTTCACGCTGGTGTTGTGTGACTAGTGCACCAAGCACAGCTCACCCCTCAACACCTCCATCTGCAGCCACGTACTGTGATGGTATCAGCATGTCTTTTCTCTCCCTGAAACAGTTACAAATCTAACGTTTACGTTACATTGTCCATGTGGCAAGTTTAATGTTTACACTACATAATGTCAGTTAAATAACAAGGTAGACCATGACTTTACAGCTTCACACATGACCTCTTTTGAGCCTTTTGCTCCAAAGTATAGTCACCCCTAAATTAACTTCTCTAATAAGTTTTGACTTCTGTCCATGACGCTTTAAAAACTGGTCAGCATACCCTCCCGTTCAGTTAGCATCGTTAGCACAACTTGGGATTGCTTAATCAAATTGCCTTTAAACCTATAGAGTCACTTGATGACTCAATTTTTCAAAATTCACATCCATTTTTACCTCCTCCTGGTTTATCAATTATGTTATTTTCACCCCTCGTAATTGTTCACCTACGAGTGATGTTGTGACATTTTCAGGTCTAAACAAGGAAAAACAAGAGTCCAAGCATTGTGTGCTTTGCTGAACCTGCTCCTTTTGGATTTAGCGATGCATACCGGAAGTTCTTAAATGACATGAATCCAAAACAAATGACACCTGTGAAGACAAAGAACTCATAAAACCTGAAAAGTACAGTCATGTTGTCACTGCTGCAAGATCCCTAGCTGGATTCAGTAATGAAACTGGCAAATATCAACGTCCATCTCTTACTTGCAAAGTTGGACACAACTGGCATTCTTTGGCAATGTTTATTAAGTCTGAAGGATTGAAGGTGAAAGATAAAGCAAGTTCCCAAGATGCTGGAGACTTTGAACACCAAGAAAGTTGGAAATTCGACATAGCAAGTCAAGCACTAATTCAAATTGACCAAGCCAAGTGGAATGTTCCTCCACTCCTGCCATTCTTGCTGTTTGCATGAGAAATAGCAGCAACACCTGAATGTCCGAGCAGAAGCTTTGCAAACATTTTATCCAGATGACCATAGTAGGAAAGAGAGTAAGGAGAGTCCTGTTCTTCTCATTCCTCTCATTAAGGAATTACTTGATACTCGGAGAACTGAGAAGACTGTGAGGTGCTGGATTTAAACGGATTCCTGTTTGCGTTGCCACATTCTGTCCATAACCTCAGAGGTTCTGACTGGATAAGACGCTTGTGCATAAATGTGATGACGTAAACAATCCCAAAGCACTAACCTCAGCAAAACTCATGAAACACATTGCTACCCTCTTCAATAACCTTTGAATCTGAAGACTACAGAACTTAACTAGTTGGCAGATTTCCTTGGGCATAACAGTGATGTCCACAAAAAGCACAATCGCCATCTAGATGGCTGGGTCTCCAGCGAGCTGTAATAAGCAAAGTTCTTCTGGAATTGGAACAAAGACAGCTTGGAGAATTCAAAGGGAAAAGTCTGGATGAAATCCACATTGATGTGAATGGTATTAATTTTTCTTATATTTACTATACTAGAAAAAAGTGAAACAAGTACAACATTGTCCATCTATAAACCCTTATCTTCAAGAATATAAGTATTTGACCTCCTTTACTGAGATGCGCCCCTTTATTGTTAGTCGCTGCTACTCCTTCAAGCTGTTTTAGCTAGCATGGAGCCCACACTATAACTAACTACACTCCCTGAAGAAAAATCGTTTTTTTGGAAAATACTGCTAAGCTATTGCAGAGAGAGGCAGACATAAGGGTTTATAATATGACAACTGTATTTTTAAACCTGGGCCCTATGTCTATATAGTTTGTAGTGTGATTATAGTGTGATGACTAATATGTACAAAACATTTTGGAATTGGTCCAGTAGATCACCTAAGTCAGCAACCGCAACATGAGCTGCAGTGTAGGCAAATGTTCCAGGGAAACTTTATTCGTCAAAGTATGTCCACTAAAAGTGCTTTTTTTTGCTACTAACATGGTCAGAATGTTATTAAAAGTGTCTGACAACATTACAAAGGATCCCTACAGAAGCAGAGTTTTTTTGTTAAAGAGTAAAATCCTTTTTGTTTAACCAGAAACAGCAACTACATCACTTGCACCTACACCTCCATTGACAATAACAATTTTTTATTACAGAAAAGTAATGCACACCAAGGGTTGTAGTGAGGTGCTGATCACTGTATATAGACTCTAGAGAAGGAAAAAAGTGTTGCATGCTCTGGTTTCATATGCATGTCTCTTATTTTTTATTTAGATGATGACGTTTTGACCCTCTGCATTTGCTACAGTGTGCAACACTGTATTTGACAGTGTCGTAAAACACTAACTCAATGGTTGGGTCAAAATAATTCCTAAACCCCATCATTAGATGTGAAAATATTCAGGCTCTGCAGTTGTTTTACCTAGCTGCTTCTCTGATGTCTGGCCTCCCTCTCGCTCCTCTTCCAATATTTTCACACCTAACGTAGGGAATTCATTTATTGAAATTTAATTAGTCCAAATAAGAATTGGCCATTGTTGAAGATAAAGTAAAAGATAAACCAAGGCATTTTTGGTGAGTTTTATTTTGTTTCTATTAGAGATACACCAATTGCATTTTCCTTGGGTGATTCGCAAAAGAGATTTCTTAAGGGTCATACCTACCGATTCCGATTTTGGCCGATTCCAATTTTCTTTCTTTCTAGTATAACAGCATGCACGAACATTATTGCAACTTTCCATAATTGGAAAATTATCTTTATTAGGATTTCCATAAGCATTGGCTTTTCTGACTGGGGTCCGTTCATCTGTATGTTCATAAAACACTGACTTTAAAATAAAATCTAAATGAAAATTAACTGCAGATTAACAGGTCTCAGTGTTTCCTACAGGATGACAGTGTTCCTGTGGTGGGGAGGATTTTTTTTTATTTTTATTATATTATCTCACCATTTTAATTATACTTAATTCTCCATCTTGCTTTAATGTTTACTCACAAACTACTTTAATCTACTCACCTTGTTTCCCTTTGGACACACACAGCTACACCTGTCTCTTTCTCTCCTTCTATCTGTCTTCTCTTCTCATTCTTCTTATTGCTCTTATTTGTCAGCAGTTTTATAAAGAGAACTGGTGTTTTTTTCACCCGTGATACTGCTTTAAGAGGAGCAAGTGAGCCACATGCGGAGGAGGCTTGTTTTAAAGACCACCGTGTCTGCGTCTTTATCGTAATACAAGATAGCGTCTCTTTCTGTGTGTTTCTCTGCAGGTGTAAATTGAGAGCGTTGTCTCTTCTTCACTCACGGTGAAGACCTTCCTCACCTACCACATGTTTTAGCTTTTATGTGTGGCTGTGACAATGGACCATTGGTCATTATAAGAAAACGGGCCTTTTCATATTCTTAATCTTTTATTTTCAAAGTACTGTTTTGAAAGTCTTTAAGCCCCTTTTTGGATGAAGTAGATTCTTAGCTTTAAGAAAAATGTGTCGTGCCATCTCAGGCCTTTTTTTTTTTTTTTTTTTNCGTCAACGCTGTTACCGACATATCAGTTACTGTTTGAAAAGGTTTTGACATGTATGACGTGTATGACAAGCTATGAAAGATTAAACACCACTTGTTACAATAAGAGTTTTTGTGATGTGGGAATATTGACTAGTTTACTTATATTCATAGATGAATACGTTCATCATTCATCAATTAATACTATCACAACATATTCTGTTTTAAGAGAAAGTTATCAAAACTATCATCATCGTTACAATCATTGAAAAGCAAAAGAACCATGATTGTACATTCAGTATACCTTCCCTGCAAGATGTGTACCCACTGCCAAATACCAAAGGAAGTCAGAAAAAGTGGGGTTAGCTAAAAAGTATATAGCAGATTGGTGCCAACACAATTACATGTGTTGGCTTTAAGTGGGTTGAATAGAGGACAATGAGCAGTAATTGGACTAGGGTCACCAGATGAGAATGTGTGAAATACGGGCGGGAGGGGGGAGGGGTACATTGGGTGTCAATGAACATTAACGCACATTTAAACGCACAATTAAAACACAAAACAGTGTTACATCTGTCTGTGCAATGCACGTCAGATCTCTCCGTTGACTGTAACTTCCACTAACCACAAGAAAACAAAAAGGGTAAAAGAGCACGATGAGTGTTACTTTGTGGCTATAACAACGCTGTTGCCACAATGTACAGCTAACCTGCAACCCCTGCTGGAGCAAGAGAACTAGCTACACAACGATCAGTATTTAATGTTTAATTAGGCTATAATCACAACTCATGTTAGGTCTAATTTTCGGGACAAACCGGAAAGGGGTCGGGATAACTGCTCGTAATTCGAGACTGTCCCGGATTTTTCAGGACACATGGTCACCCTAGATTGGACTCACCTGAGAGAATAACAAAACGTAAACCAGGATCCTACTTCTGTAAATCTACAGTTGGCATTTAAATTGTATCTCTCGCAATCATTGGGTTAGCAGTGCCCATGCCGCGTTTTTACAGGCTGGTAAAAACAGCAGCAGCGTGACGAGGCGCTGAGTGTCTTTTCTGCGCCTAGCGCTGAGCGTTTTTTTTCCAGTCGCCAGTTGAAAAATGTTCAACTTTGGGAAAAACGCTGCGCTCGTCACTGACACTTTTTACCCAGCTATCCAATCACAGTAGAGGAGGGTGGGACAAATACCACACCGTAGCAACAGTTACTATCCTGGAACTGGGCTTTGTTGAACCTAAGCTCTTGGACTAAACGGTGTTACTGGCCGAGTTGTTTGCCTGAACTCTGTGATGAAACTTTTACATCCATTAAAGTTAGGTGGAACTACTTGCAACAACTGTATCATAGCAACCAAAGCAGTTGTAAAAAACACTGCCTCAAAAACGCACACTAGCGCTCTCTGCTGGGCGTTTTGAAAAGAGGAGCTGGTGTTTTCAGTGGCAAAAAAACGCTTTGATGGACATGGGCCCTAAGGGTGTACGTCCAGAATGTCAAAATATGGTTCTTGGTAAATCAGCAGCTTTTTAGGGCCTGTGTCCACCAAAGTGTTTTTCCTCGGCCCAGCGTCTTGTTTCAATTCATTGCAATGGGAGCGTCGTGTGACAAGGCGCTGAGCGTCTTTTTCCGGTCGCCTAGAGTTTAAAAACGTTCAACTTGGGATAAACGTAACGCTGGTCACTGTCACTTTTTACCTAACTGTCCAATCGCACTGCAGGAGGGATGGGACAAACACCACACCGAGCCATCTCAGCTCTTGAACGAAACAATGTGCCTCCTCGCTGAATTATTTCCTTGCCAGCAAATCTCCCAAGTACGACAAGTCCGTCCCCTCGCTTCATGCAGTGCAATGGCCAGAGCAAGTTGGCCTTGGCCTACCATACTTTGTGTTGACATTTTTACATTCAGTAAAATACAGCCTACCTGCAGCACTTCCCCTGCACGGATATTATTTAGCTCTCATTGCAACCAAAGCGTCTCACCTGGAAAAAAAAAGCTGCACCTCCAAAGCGCACCCTAGAGCTCCCAGCTAGGCTTTTCAGCTGGTAAAAAACGCTTTAGTGGACACAGACCCTTATACAAGACTTCATCATCTGTTACATCAAACTAGTTACATCATGCTTGAATTGCATGGCCAGGCATGTTGGAGGTGTGAGGGAGAAAGGTGTGTGCAGCTTGTCATTTCCTTCATGGTAATGGTATGCACATAGACATGAACTGTTACCATTGTAGCTGAATAACTGAATTTGAAGACTGCTGAGTGGCTTCAGCCCCAAATTGTTTGTCTCCTGACCTGGATTCTAAATTACAATAACAATGAATTTGATAAGTTACTGTGTTGTATGGAATTCCTGAGTTACTGATTCTAGGAGGGAAGTGTTTCCACCAGACAGGGGTGCCAAATAGTGCTCCAGAAAATATCACAAAACCATTAAAGCCCCCCTCGAGTGCATGAGGACATTTCAATAATATGTCCTATTTCTGAGTCATTTAATAACTTAATTGTGTTTAACAATGGCATCCGTTTGTGTGATGATTGTAATGAGTGGGGTTGCTGAAACGGTGAGTTGTGCACAGTGAAAAGTTTCAAATGATTTATTCACACTAGCAAGCTAACTTTACTGGATGAAATAAAGACGCGTTTTAGCTCACGTCCTCAAACATTTACTCCATTCAGATAAGTCACCGCTGTGTCTTACCAGTCAGTGTTTACGGTGTTGGTGGACAAATCATATATATACAGCTTTTTGCTGTGTATAGTAATAGGATACATTTGTTTTCATTAGAATACACAAAAATGTATCACTAGATTGAAAATTGAAAAAATAATCATTACATTAATTGATTTGAAAAATAATCGTTGTGTGCAGATCTAAAATTTACCAAAAGTTTTGAAACAGTATGTACAGTATCACAAAAGTGAGTACACCCCTCACATTCTTGTAAATATTTGATTATATCCTTTCATCTTTTCAACTTCCGCCATAAACGAAAAGTAACCGCTATGTTGTGGTGCAAGCCCGGCTGATGGTGAGTGTCCTGTTTATTTCTCCTTTTCTTCCTACCATTCTGTTTTCCCATGTGTTTAGACTGCCTCTCTGTCTCCTCCTCTCCCCCTGCATATGCTCTCCCTCTCTCTCTGCTCCTGAGCCCAGATGAAGATCCACACCTGCACCTCATCAGCACCCTCCTCTGCCTCCCACACCTGCCAGCAATGAACTCTATCCCTGCCAGTATATCAACTGAGAGTTACGAATGTAACTGTAGTTCTATGAATTCTGGATGACTGCCATGATGACGGCGGTGCAGTAGCACTGGATGTCTCCATCTTGCGCAGGTCGAGTAATTATACCAACAAAGTCACCTGTGACCATGCGATGACGTAGGGCGCACGCCCCAGTATAAAACTTCACGTCATCACATCTTCTCGCCCAGATTCCGAGTGACAGACAACTCTGGCGGTCATCCAGAATTCATAGAACCGTAGTTACATTCGTAACTCTTGTTCTATTTAATTCTTTCTGACTGCCAGACGGCGGTACAGTAGCACTGGATGACCAGCAAGGTCATGAGGAATGCTCACCGTGCTAAGGAGTGGAAGCAGTTGACAGGACGACTACTGCTACCATGTGGGGAGCAGCCACATTTACCCGGTAATAGCAAGCGAAGGTACATGAAGACTCCCAGCTTGTGGCAGTACAGATGTCATGCAGAGAGACCCCTCTCAGGGCCGCCCAGGAAGTGGACACACACCGAGTAAAGTGATAACTTACTAGGTGCTGGCATGCCCTGTGACTTATAAGCGTGCAAAATCACATCCACAATCCAATTCGAAAGTCTCTGCTTTGATAGAGAGTCACCCTTTCTACAACCTCCATAGCAAACAAAAAGGTTGTCAGACTTGCGTACCTTGGCAGTGGCCTCCACATAAGCCTT
>JAPMOB010243911.1:0-21405 GCA_029875015.1 Lepomis gibbosus | reverse complement strand
AAAAAACGTGTCATTCAGATCCTTTGTACTTGGTGATATTATATTATAAAGGTGATATTATGCTTTTTGGCCTTTTCCCTTTCCTGTATTTTGTTATATAGCTTTTCTGTGCGTGTAATAGGTTTGCAAAGTGAAAAAGCCACCCCAAAGGAAGTTTCACATTTCACACAGAAAACACTCCTCTTAAAAAAGATCAATTTGTTACAAATTAAAAACTTACCACACTGAAACTGTTGCTCCAGTCCAAAGCAGTGGTTGTAGTTGTTAGGACCCGCCCTACTCTGCTAGTAGTCTTTAACTATTTACTGCGCATGTGCATCTCCCAATAAAGTTAGCATAGCTAAAACAAAGCCTTCAACACAGGGTGAAAAGAAGAGCTGCAGCAATGTGCAGTATGACAAAAATATGGGGTTTTTGAAAATTAAAACATGTAAACATGTTCTGTTACAATCCCTAAATATAAACCTGAAATTAAGCATAACATGACCACTTTAACTTTGAATTGACCTTTTTGTACTACAACTACCAGACAGTGATTTAGGTTTTACTAGGGATCAGGGTGGATTTGCTTGATTGTATGTTATGAATTTTATTAGTAAAGGTATTGGATGCAAATATACACTATAATAATTCTCTCTATACAGTTTCTGTGATGTGCATGGCATTCTTCAGACATTTATCATGTCGAATGGTCTGCATTAGCTTCTTCTGAGTTCAAAAACAGCAAACTTCAGACGTCAGAATTGACTGGATTTATAATCTTAAACCAAAAGATCTCAACCAAAATGTTTGTTGAAACTACAATATATGCATGTTCATGAGCTAACAAACGCTATTAAATGACCCATGTTCTGCTTTCTGCACCATTAAGAGAAGGCTGTTTCTCTCAGTTGAATAAAAAGTCACAGAAATACACATTATTAAGCCACTCAGGACAATCAGGTTCAGCTCGGTGGGAGTAAGAGAAGAATCAGCAAATGGCTTGAGTGCAGATATGACTCATTATACTGGTTCTACAAAGTATCCTTCTTAAGGGAGCATTATGAAGAGAGAGGGGGAGCGCTTTCGTTACAGCGTCCGTTAGGCAGTTACAGCTCATGAATCATCAGTGCCCGCTGGACGTCTGGCTGATTTGCCCGGTCTGCCCTTTGTGTGGCCTTGGCACACTGCGCTGAAGCAGAGCGCTCCGACCTTTGACCTCATCACAACAGACCTCCTGAGAGGCGTTGGCGGTTGGCCACCATGCTAATGAAGCCACCCTTTAGCCGCTGTCAAGGAATGCAAAAAATCCCCCCAATAACTGCAACATTAGTGGGCCTTTGTGAAACTGATACCAGTTGGCAGAGGTGGCAGTTGTTGACATGTTGTGAAAGGCCTCAAGTGGGCAACACTGACCTACACACCCTGTGTTTAAGTGTGCAAGTGTGTGTGTGTGTGTGTATTTAATTCTATCTACCGTGTCCCCGGGTGTGTGTGTATAGATGGGAGTTTACTGTTAATTTGCCTCTAGTGTCTGTGTGAGCCCATTACTGCCGATGTGCATGCATATGAGCTTGTGTGTGACGTGCTTAAGCGGGCTGCACCCCGAGCTGTGGAGGTGGCGACATACTGCGGTCACTGTGTCATGCAGCCGGGTCCCAGGGTCGAGCGGGGGTCGGGTAATAACCACACAATGACGTGCTTTATGGTCAATAACGCTGATCGTCCCCGTCCTCTGAGCCCTCTGCCCCGAGACATTTAGTCTCATTGAATGTTAAGTATTGTCACATTCTTGCTGTGTCTGTCCTTTGTGCTGATTATCTGCCGTCTTGTCGACAGATCGAGAATGTGGACGCCTGCCTCAGTTTCCTGGACGCCAGAGGAGTGAATGTACAAGGGCTCTCAGCAGAAGGTAAGAAGAATAAACAATATGCAATTCAAGGCCTGATTAAACTCTTAATTGAATCAGTGGAGCAGCAGAAGAGGGATCTCCCTGTTGTATTGCTAATCTCTAGACCTGGAAAATTCATTTGGCTCCAGAACAACGCAGCCCTGTGCGGGTAGCTTTCCGTGTCTTCACAGTACCAAATATCTTTAAGGAGAAAAAAAACTATTTCCAAGACATACTATTATATTTCACAGCAATGGAATTTACCATGTTGGTATCATGACGGGGTCTACAGTTTCTCAATCTCGAGCTTTCACTATGGCAGCGAAGGCAGTCATTAGGGCATCAGAGGGGATTGTGGGAGAATAAAAACTCCAGAGAGGGATTTGCCTCCCGACCATCAGGGTATACAGAACATGGCTTATATGACAGCCTTGACTACAGCAGTCCACTGTACTGAATAACTGCTTGCCAAATTGAATAATAAGCTAAAATTGTCTCACAAGGCCGGAGTTAAAATTGCAGTGAAGTTCCAAACTATGCGTGATGCTTTTATTTTACACTTGATTTTGACTCTGCAGGAGGAACCCAAGTTTCCCTCAAAGTTCAGCATGCAAAGAACATCTGTAAAGCCTTAAGGGAAAAACACAGCAGCTGCAATTCGAAGCACTGCATCAGGTGATGTGTCCCATTTGAGACCGGTAGCGCGCACACCAGAAGTAGTCAAGGTTACTACTTTAGCATGTCACGATCTGGAGGGCAAAAACGTGTATCTCCAAAATGTTTACAGCTGTGTTTTTACTGGACAGGTGTCAAGTCTGAGAAACAGGGTACTCAGTGGCGTATCTTTATGCTACCAGTGTGCATGGTTACATAGAAAACAACAGGCACAGATATTGACATCACTGGGGTGTTGTTCCCCTTCACTCACTTAGTTCACCATTAAATTCATCTTGATTTTGTAATCAACGCGTCAACAATGTTTGAAAACTCATTTTATCTAATTGGGTTTTTCTGGAGTCCCATACCAACTCATACAAGCCTGTCTCCATTATTCTAGCAGAACATTTCTGCTGCTGGTTATTAGGACCTGTGCATGCCCAGGCCCCATTTAGCATCTGCTCCGCTTTTAAGGAGGTGATTGTGCCCTTGACCTCTCAGCAGAAATAGTCTGAAGGCCTGACACACTGACCAACAGCTCTAAATTCAGTGCCCCCCACTACAGCACTAAAAACAGCAAAGTGACTCACAAGGCCTGCAACTTTAAAGTGGGTCTGTAAATATATGGGCTATTGGGTTACTCTATCACTGTTGCTGCTGCATTTCATCACTCCCTTCACTTAGTGATCATTACCTGTCAACTAATCTTTCCCTCGCTGCCTTTGTCTGCCTTATTCTCAAAGATTACTCTGCATGTCCTGTGTGTGAATTAGATGGCCATGCCTGTCCTCTCATGTCTAATTGAATCAGCTCAGAGATTTCCAGATTCTCTTTGGCTGGCTTGCGCAGTCTTTATTATCTTTTACAAGGGGTGGGAATAGAACAAAAGAGTTTGTTTTTTTTCTGACAGAGGCTAAACTCTCTAGAAGTCCGCTCTCTGGTGGGAGGCTGTAAAGCAAAGTTCCAGAGAAACTTTCTTGTTGAAGAGAGTTGTTTTTCTTCCTAAGGAAGGTTATACGCCGTAATGAAACAGGTCGGAAGCCATTTCTTCAATGCAAGAAAAGAAAATAATGTTACAGAAAAGTATGACAGTGGCTTTGTGACATTTGTACCGAAAGGCTTGTGACTAGTACATCTACAGATCAACATCCAGATCATAGGAATCTGATGGGGAAAAGATTAAGAAACTACTGACCCTCAATAACTAATGTTCAGCAAGTTGGCAGATCCTATAAATAAATATGTGTGGTTTGTAGTTTGGAGTAAAAGACAGGGTTTTATATAATCCAAGACATTTTCATACTTCTGAATATATTTTAAACCATTTAATCCAACAACTATTGAATTCATTGCCAAAAAATTTCGTACATACCCAGAGAATTATTTCTGATGACTTTGGTGATCCCCTGACTCTTCATCTACCGCCACCAGCAGGTCATAGTTTTCACTTATCCATGGAAATATCTCAACATGAACAAGATGGATTGGCAGAAAGTTTGGACAGACATTCGTGGTTTCCAGATGATGAACCCTTATGACGGTGATGTTTTGCCTTTGCCTCTAGCTCTGCCACTGAAAGATGTCAACAACTACTGGATGGATTACCACAAAATTTGGTACAGACGTTTAGGTTCCCATAAGGATGGCGGCGTAGCTCTAGGGATGGCAATGTCGGCCTGTCAATCTACGACAATTTAGTGCCACCATCAGGCCAGATTATTAAATTGTCCATTACTTTGGTTTATTGACCAAATACCTGCCAAAAACTACTAATGACATTACCGTAATGAGCGTATGTTTGCGTGCTAACACTATAAACTAAAATGGTATGTTTGTATGCTCACAATGACAATGCTTTTTTTTTCTCCAAGCACTGCTTTGTGCATATTCAGCAGAGCCACTAGTGTGGCTGTAGACTCTTAGGGGGTTTTCACACCTACCTTGATTGGTCCGGACTTTCAGACTTTTCAGTTTGGTCCGAACCAAAATTGCAGGTGTGAAACCTCCCAAGGACCACGGTCTGGACCAAACAGGCGAAATTTGGTCCGACGAAAAGAGGTAGTCTCGGTCCGGATGAAACTGAACCATGGTTCAGTTCATTTCTGGTGTGAAAGCGTTTTTTGGATGGTTCAGACTTTCAGACTATTTACAGAAAGTTGGCGTGTAAACCGGAAACAAGCAAATGCACGGAGAAATGCATTGAAATAAGGACTTGACAGATCATCTTTTCAAACAGACGGCCACTATAGAAGCACACTGTCACATACATCTTTCTCCTGAGAAGGATTGCTTGCTGTCTTCTCCTCCTTTCCTGTCAGCGACGTTATAATGTTCCCACAACGAGGAAGTTTAATTGTGAATTTGAACTAGCCTTCATTATAGCTGGTGCTGCAGGTAGTAATGCCATAATAATAATATAGTGGCAAATATGCATATGTTCATTTTTTTATTCATTCATTTCTGTCAAAGATACCCGCTGAACCCGCCCCCTTAATCTTGTTAAAAAGAAAAATGCCCCACTTACTCAAACTTTCTTAACCACTTAGCACAAATGTAAAAAAAAAATCAAAACCAACCAGCCAAAAACGTTTTACTACTAAATGTGATAATTACCTACAGGAAGTTCAGTCTACCGGTACCAGCCTTAAAAAAAGGTGTAAAGCTCTGAAATACGCATTTCCTGCAGTTGATAATGGGTTACTGTGAGGGGTCCTCACTACAGGTCATTAAAGCCTCTTTCCACTGCCGCTGAGACCTTAGCAAATCAGGGTCTGCTTGGTTGTAGTTCTAGCGGGCAACCTACAGTATGACCTCCCTCACCACAATAAAATCTTCCCGCTTGATCTCAGTGGGTGCAATTTTTTTTAAAACAGGGTTGATTTCATTAGTCCACTAAAACACTCATTTGTGCTGGGTCAGCGAGGGGTACACACTTGTTCTCTGACCAGAAGGTGAGGCCTAGGGTGAGGGAAAGGCTTTAAGTTTAGTGTGTTGCCTATCCTTTCTGGCTGCGAAAAAAAATGGCTGTGTTATAAAAACTGAGCTATAAAACAAAACATAACGGTTGGGACGGTTGTTTGAAAACTTAATTGGGAACTCAGACCTAAATGGAAGTCAAGCAAAGGAATCAAAACCAAGCTTGCACAATGAAGTCAAGGGCAGAAGCGGAAGCAAAGACACAACCACCTGAGGAGTTGTAAAAAGAAACCCTGGCTTGACATGTTTTTTCAAGGGTTTGTCTGAGGTAAAGACAGAATATATAGTCCTTACATGATCACACAGAATTCTGCTTTGCATTACCCAGCCATGCTAGAACCTCTCCTTCATCTCCTCCAAAGTCCCCTGTGACTCAGGAAATAACTAACCTCTCCAAATAAGAAGAAAAAGATTGAATGAAACCACATCAACCACTTAAAAGGCCTCCAGAAGCAAAGGCATATTCTCATTGAGCGTGGGCCAAACAGAAACACTTCCTCTACATGGCTAGAGCGGCAAGAGCCCTCCTGCTTTCAGCGGATGAAAAGGCTGTGTATTGCTTACAAAAACGTCTGGTGGGAGCTTTCCCAATGTCCTAATAGCTATCTTTTACTCCATCACAATGTCCCCCAAAACTCACAGCTTCTTGAAAAGGGTGCAACAATAAAGAGAGAACAAGGTGGCACCTTGTGGGAGCTTTACAATACAGTTTCAGCAGACTCACTTTGGCCAGATGACACGCTGAGCTGCAGACAATTGATGGTCAATTGGAAAATATTTGAAGGGCTCATATCAAAAAAAGCCACTAAGGTGCTCTTTTGTCTGTGTTGCCAGTAAGTAAGTGCTTGACGTTTGAGCAGAAGGTCACTTTATGTAGCACAGTCCCAGAAAGTCCCTTTCATGCATGAATCCTGCAGATGATTATTTTTCAAATTTAAAAAAAAGTGGTGCAGCAACACCAATGTAATTACACAATAAAGCATCAGTTGGCTGAGAACAGCCTTGTCTCCTAAAATGATTATTCATATACAAGTACTTTGCATTGGCTTACACGTTATGTAGGAAAAGTAATGCCACATGAAGTATGTTTATACATCAATATACTTATTAAGTATTGATATTACATATCTGCAAAGTATTACAAATTTACCTTATCACTGAGTCATCTTTTTCAATATTCAACCAAGACCAAACTCTTTATCTCGGCTCTCCAAAGACAAACTCACACATGGCTAACCATCCATCCCAATTTTGTTATACCAAAGAGCCAAAGTCCAACATCACTTTAACAAACAACATAAATGGTCTACTTCTGTTAGATGGCAACAGTTAATGGGTCGAGTGACGTTGTATCATGGTTCTACTCAACTGAACTAAACCTGATTTAAGGCTGGTCTGAACCAATCATCTGCCCAAATGTTTCTGAGCTGTGAGGGGTTTGTAGACATAATCTTAATGTTACATGATTGGGTCAGAGTCTCCCCGATTTTGAATCGTAAATATCAAATGTGTTTGATATTTAGTGTGAAATGAACAGCGATGAATGGCCAATGAGAGTGAAGGCGAAGAAGACTTACTTTATTGAGCTGTCTGGGAAGCGGCACCAAGACATTGCACTGCTGCTTAACACTATCTAGCACGTTGCTATGAAAGGTCACCGACATCAAACACATTCAGTGTTTGATATTGAACAATTCTGCATACGGTCATATGTTTGTTATTTGATCCCTTAGTAAAAATATGAATCATACTGTACTCATATTTTTCTACTGCTGCTGGAAAATCTCCAAGCAGATTCTCTGCATTTTAATGCAGTTTCTCAGACTAGATCACATAACAAGACAACAGAAGATAAGACATTATATATGATATAAAGAAAATGCTAATAATAACAATGTTTGGACCATCCCTCCATCACTGAACTATCTTTCACACACAGGGTATGGCTAGTAATTACATGCTTAGGTGTCCTGGGCAAATCTGTGGTGCAAGACCCCGGTCAACACCATGTTCCTCTCAGTCTTTGTTCAGTATGTACAGTTTTTTCATGCTACAATATTACGTAGCCCAAGATTTGTTCTGTAGTAATTCGATCAAACATGTGAATGTAGGCAGAAAGCAGAAATCATGAATGTTTTATAAGTAAATTCTTAACTAGTTGGTAATGTTAACTCGCTGCAGATCTGCACCATGAAGACATTTCCTTGAGTAAGACATACTGAAATGATCTGTTCTATAGCCGACCCTGACCTGCAGGGCAACTTCCCTGTTGGGATTGGGTAAGATTTATTCTTTCTCATGTCATCATCATCATCATTTCTATTACTTTCCCAGTTGCCAAAAGTTTCAGTCTGCAACGGCTCTTTGGTCGGCTGAATCTGCAACATTGTCTCTCCCTGAAAGCACAGAAAAGGCTGCTGTTCAGACTCTAAGGCCCAGTATAAATTACCGCCTCTGGGTGTTTGAAAATGGAAAACAACCCCAAGAGATTAATCTTCTCCAACGTTCACTGTCTACAAACAGCATAGCCATGGATGGCTGGGGAGAATGTTTGAGCCTCGCCAGATTGATAAATCGAGTGAAAGGCCCTGCGTCAGCTGTTACTATCCTTCCCATGCTTCTGCGTGCCAGCTCTCACTGAGGGTATGATATGAAAAGTCCATTTCACAAATGGGTGCGTTAGCCACAGTGATCAATTCTTCCTCCTCCTGTGACTGCTGAATCTCAGCTGTATTTTGTAGGAGTCTGTGTGAGATGCATTTGTAGGAGTTTTGTCCAAGATGAACTCAGGAACTGCTGAGGGTAAGATGAACACTCCAGACAAAGTTACTCATTGATTAGGAGCTTTCTTGCTGTTGCCAGCTCAGCATACCAAATAAGCAACTTCATCTGCAGGGCTGCAGTTTCTTGGAGATCTTATACTCAAAACAGGAAGATAATCTCTTTGATGGGTCACTTCTGCTATCAGCCCACCGCTGTACACTGCACCTGTAAATACAGTCTTTAATCAGTTCCTCGCTTCATGGCAAAAGCAGAACTGGAATTGAAGTTGTCTATTTTTGTCTGTTTGGCCTCAGACTTGCCCTCACACCAGGCTTCTGCCAGTTAAACACCAGTCCAGAAGGTCCCATGCTGAGCTATGCTCCTAAATGAACCAGCTGTGTGTTAGCTCATATATGTGAGCAGATACTTTAGTCTGGAACTATGACAACTGGTTTGTCTTGTGAGCAATGGCCTAAATTATTCCTAGATGGAGTAAATGTTACTTCATGCTACAATGAGTGACTCTGTATATGCTATATCTGTGCATATTATATACAGTATCAATATCTACTCCAGTTAAAGCCACTAAACTGTGCATCAGATAAAAACAGCTGCACTTGAGCTCTATCCCCAAGTGGCTTTTTTTAAGTCAACATACAGTATGTTTACTTCACAGTGTTTGAAAGATACAAAAATGGTCTGAAAACACATGAAAAACAAAAGTCCTGCACTTTCATTCCAAGAAAATGTATTTGTATGCATCGCAGGTTAAAGCTGTATATCACTCTGTACAGTAGTAACACATGGATGCTGGATGATTTCACATGATGTTGGAGTAACGGCACAAAAAAGATGCTCAAATTGTCCTTATTTTTTGTTGCTTTCAGAGATCAGGAATGGAAACCTAAAGAGCATCCTGGGTCTCTTCTTCATCCTGTCACGTTACAAGCAGCAGCAGCAGCAACAGCAGCAGTACTACCAGTCCCTGGTGGAGCTCAGCCAGCAGACCAGCAGTCCCGCACCGTCCGCCAGCAGCCTCAAAACACAAGAGATGCAGTCCAGGTACGTTACACTCAAGATAGTTGTGTTCCAGTAGTTTGGTGTTGGTTCATGTCTCATTTGGGGCAGAGGTAGCCTAGAGGTCACAGAGGCAAGCTCATGTCACTGTTTTGAATTAGTGGGCCAATTATTTTTTAGGATCTATGTTGGAATAGAGGCCTAGTGATTTATTGTTTTTGGATGCTTAATTAGGTCCAGTTAGAGCTTTTGTAAACAGGAATTTGATGGATATGACCGCCTCTCAGTGGTGTTGAAAATGAATAACAGCCTCCATGGAAAATGTTTCTCATTAGAGATTTTGCTGCATCAGCTCCATTAAGGACGTTTTGACAGGGAAGAGTCAAGCTGGCTGACATCAGAGGAGAGCAGTTACATTAGATTTGTGTTTTTAATGCAGTCCTAGCCTCTGGCTGTTTGGAAATTATGCTTAGCTTAGCTTAGTGTAAACACTGCAAGCAGGGGGAAAAGTAGCCTGGCTCTGTCTGAAGGTGACAAAATCCACCGTACCAGCACCTTTGAAGCTTTAAACGATAAAGATAAATGAACCACAGCAAACGTTACATAACCTCCCACTCCCCTGTACAATGGCTAGTTATTGTTCTTTATGCTTTTAAGTCAGATTAAACAAGCATGATATAGCATATCCATTTAAGAGCATTGAACTCACTGTTTGGTGGATTTTGTTACCTTCGGACAGAGCCAGGCTAGCTGACTCCCCCGTCTTTGATGCTCACTGGGTACATACTGCGAAAAAAGCCTCTGTGTTTACGTGTCCATACAACACGCGCATGAGTCCCTCTCCAACTGAGACGGTTGAGCACATGCGTTTCCGAGACTTCTGCTGGTCGAGCCAGCTGACTTCCGGTTGGCTCCCTGTACTCATGAACGGGATAAAGTAATTTAATCATGGGACATTTCAAATGTTATTGGACCAAATTAATCTGATAATAAAAATGAGGTTCCACAAATTGTTTATAGCAAAAATGTTTTTGTGGGCCCGTATGCATCAAGAGAATGAATGCAATACACTGTCCACTAGGCCAAAATGTCATCACAGTCTCGCTCTGTTCCTTGGGGCTTGGTGTGAAGTCTGATAAACTGCCTCAAGTGATGTCACTGAGATCAGTGACTCTTGGGTCTGTAGACTACAAGTTTGAAAATGATAAAAATCTGTGGCCCTGGAGTTACAAAGAAGAGAGCTTATCAGGCCTCGGAAGTCTGCTCTTCATCTCTGCTTGAGGCTAGCGGCTCAAAGCTACACTAGCCACTACTAGCATAGTACACACAAATCTCCGACCTCGGTCGAGCTGCACTGTGGGTAGGTACCGGGTTTTGACAAAGAAGAAGAATGTGTGGATAATAAAAGATAACTTTCTAAAATTTCTACCGTGTTATCGGAGCACAGTGCTAAATCAGTGTAGAACTTGTTTAAGAGACGGTGAGTTGCCCTTAGTTTAGTACATTGTACAGTAGATGTGTTGGCAGCTAAACAGTAAAAGCAAAGGAGGTCCCTGTGTGATGTAAATAGACAGAGCAGGCCTTAGAAGAGCATCTAAAGGAAGGCCTGACATGCCACACATGAGCAGCATTCCCCTTGACCAGATCAAGTTACTGCATGGCCGCTCTGTTTGGCAGCACTATGTCTGCGTGTGTGTGTGTGTGTGCGCGCGAGTTAGTGAGTGAGTCTGTGGCAGTGTATGTGCATAAAATCAGTGCAACAAGAGCAGTCAGTCTCAGCACTTGAGGAGAGGGCATGTGAGTAAGATGATATTGTCGGGCGCTTTAGCCTCACTCTGTTTGGATAAGTTAGGAGTTGGTAGCAATGGGGTCACTGTATCGTGTGTGTGTGTGTGTGTGGGGTTATTAGGGGCACAGCTGCCTCCCATTCCCACACTGCTGCCTCCCCCCAACAACAGGTGGAGAGCACATACACACAAAACAGTGAAGTTCGAAGCACACGGCTGCATCAGTCCAGCCTGGCAAGCATGCCAAACCAAATACACACACACACACATACTGATAAAGTCATTACAGAAGTTTCACTTTTCACCATCATACAATCCAATGAAGTGTATGATCACAAGTTGGAGAGATATTTGAGGTGTTATTTGATGAGGATGTTTCTGCGCCAATAAGGAGAACATATATACGTATGGAGGAAGGTCTTCTTTAAAGATTGTGACTGTGAAGTAGCTCACTTAATTTCCAAATAGACCTACTGCCCTCGCTGTCCACAGCCCCAGTAATGGCTCACTCCCCTGGGCTAATAAGTTAATCAGGTCTGAATGCTGGGGCCACGGTGGAGGTCAGAGGACCAGTCCATGTCCGTCAGTGATAAAGTAAGCCATTAATCTGTGAGTTTTTGGGGACGTCTGGACTGTTCAACCTCTCTCTGTGGCTCAAGAAAGTCTGGAACGGTGTGGAGAGTTCATTTGATCATGTCCAAGGAAAGAGAACTCAGGGAAAGGATTAAAAAAAATGTTGCTTGTTATATTATCACACATATTGTGTGAAGAACGATCCCGAGGTATCAAGAAATTTGGCCCAGTTGACAATGACAAGCCACTGTCAACATAAATCACGTAAACTGGGGAAAAGTGTTAATGAGTATGCACTCTGACTGACTCTGGTGGTTTGTACTGCAGAATAGAACCAGACGATCATGAGTGTGTGAGTCACACGTCAGACGCAGATTATCTGCCGCTACATGTACCAAATTCCACTGAATTCCAAACAACATCCACTTGTTTTTTAATGTTTTAATGGGAAGCTCTCATAATGCAGCCCCTGTGGCAGTGCTGATTCTGAATTGCTTTAACCTCTTAAGTGCAACCGTCTCACTAGTAGGCCAGTCATTAAAAACTTGTGCCCACAGAACTGTGTTTCGAATTCTGGCGGAGATCTTCCAAAGAAGATAAAATGTCAGGTTGACTTTGGGAAAATGTGCGTGAAATGATGCGCAATAGCTTACCTCTATAATATTTCAATTTGATGGAATGATGCAGCATTCAAAACATGTAATCATGGGTCATCAAGACCATAATCTTTACTCTTTGTAAAGTTTAGATAGCTTTAACAAGAGCTGAAACAAGCTGACAGAATATATATATTAAACTGTGACATATATATGACTCTGACAGTGTGGAATAAGATGATTCTTCCAACCTTAAAGTTGTTTAAGAGTAAATGAAGCAGGGATATTGGAAGTTATGGGGTTAACCATCCTCGATAATGCATTATTCACCTGTTTTTTTGTTTAGTGGTTCACTTTTTCTAATTTAAAATAACTCCTACACAATGAAGTTCAAAAATAGTGTAGACAAAATTAATGACGTTTTGTCTTTCATTTGTCTTTACATGATAAGCTGAAAATCTTAGTTTGAGGCATTGTTCATTTCCTTTTTAATGAGATGATAGCAAAAGGCTTGAGGTATATTCACCTGGACTGTGCAGAATTGAGTTTATTTGAGGGCTCCACTGTTTGTAAAGTAGCATGGAACCACTGCACAAACCGCCGACGCTCTGATGTTTAAGTTTGTTTTCTCTGCACTTTTCATATCTCAACTTTAAATTATGTTAAAGATTTATGTAATTTTTGTCTGAGGCTTCATGCCTCGCTGGCGTGCAGCCTCCCTTTCCTTTTCACCCGTCTTTGGAAACACTGAAATGTAATTAAATGTACTCATAAAAACTCTTTTCTAATTCTAATTTAACACAGTGATGAATTTCTGTAAGCTCTAGCCGACCCTGAAGATTTAGCATGTCTGAGTAACTTCATAAAATATAAGATAAGCCAGAAGAATGGATGTTTTAAATTAAAAATGTCAAGCCTTCTAAATTATCAAATTATCTGTCTCCCAGATTTACACAGACAGAGACAAACGCGCTCGGACACATTTGGCCTACAGCACATCTACAGTTGTAGTATGGTGAGCTTTCTATAGACAGCACCTGCTGGCCTGACTAGTGTCTCTGGGGCAGGGGATGGGATGTGTGTGACTGTGTATGTGTGTGTCCGAGGGGAAGTCCCCATTGGACAGATAGCGACAGCCCGGAGCCACGGGAGGTTTTCAGTGCTCTAGAAGGCAGGGGGGCCCGGGCCTGGCAGGGCAAAGCAAACCCTCCCTCTCGAACTCACCATGTCCCGGGGTGAACAGGTTGACCCCCTGGTTTGGCGCTCTTCACGTCTGCCTACAGCCGTGTCTCGCGACAGGAAGAGCCGTTTGCCTTATGGGAGAGCCAACATTCTGGCCAAGCCCGACTCGTCTCCTAGGTACAGTTTTAGCTTGTACGGTGTGGTGGTGTTTGTGTGTGTGTGTGTGTGTGTGTGTGTGTGTGTGTGTGTGTGTGTGCGTGTGTGTGTGGAAACATCAAGGCAACAGAGTTTGGATCATTCTGAAAAACACATGGTGACATGAGGAGGATGGATTAGTGTCAGTGACATCATGAACTGGTAAATGGTTTGGTTCCACTTGTCCTGCTTGTTACTCTAAACTGTCATGGATTTGTGTTTAGCTTTTTATTATAGGTTGTTAATACAAACTGTAGATTAAGATAGGAATAATTTGATGATGTTCATCATGGGGGGCTGTCAGTGGGAAGTTTCAGTTGAAGTCATTAATTAGTCTCGTGGTGGTGTCCTACACAACAAAAGCCCAGTTTATACTGCATGTATGTTGAACTTATTCTGCATGCATGTTCCATCACTGAGGGAAAGTGGAACACATTTAACCTATTTTTAAGTCTGGTTTGGTAACTTTTTAAATTTTAGAAATAGCACTATTTCATTTTTACTGTGTACTGAATCCGAAAAGCACTCAAATGACGTTTATGTTTTTCTGGACATGGCTGTGTAAATGACTGAGTCTGAGAAACAAGTCGGGAGCGGTGCATAGCTGTTATCGTACCTCAAAACGTCACACGGAGAACCGTACTAAACTTGACAGATCAGAAAATACTGCCGAGAATAACTAACTTTTGAAACCACTGATTAATTATTTATTTCTTCCAATAGCGGTGACAGGGCATTTTACGACATGAAACAAAGTTCCCAAGCTGGATTTAAGCCACCAGTATGCTCCATTTAAAGTGCTTTTTTTGATAGTCAACAGCTTCAGAAACTTCCTCCACTGGGAACTTTTTGACGTCATTCTTTTCTAGCATAACCTGGACCTTAAACTAGGGATGTGTTGTTCCATTGCTACCACGTAACAGATAGCCTACAGTAGATATAAAGCTGACTCTGTCACATGCTCAAGTGGTTATGTAACATCGTGTTTGCGTGCGTCCAAGCACCAATGCTAGAAGTAGCGTCCCAACACTGAGTGCTGATTGGGTTCTGAAAGGGCCACGATTGGACAGACCCCTCCCCCCCCACCGCTGGACACAAAGGATGAGTGAAACCTCATTAGCTGCTGTCACCACGCTGGCCTAAGTGCCTGTGCTCCTGCCATTTTTATTCTATAACCCATCAGTTTGCATCTGCAACCAAGCTGAAATTGATATTACTCGCATTTAAGGACAGCGATGTCATCCAATCTCGTTGATGCATGTTGTTTTCGATCAGAACTGACAGACTATAACCCCCCTCTCTCCTTCTCCTTTTCACCACCACCACTTCACCCCCTTTCCCCCGTCGTAGATCCTACCCTCATGTGTTGTGTCGTCTCTTTCTCCACATTGGAAAGATCTTAAATGCTGTGGGTTGGATAAGCACTGCAGGCTGGGGACTCTATAGCGTTGCCTTCAAGTTTGATTGCATTGTGTAAAGTTGGAGGTGAGGGGGAGGGGCTCATGATGGGTCTTGTGGTGGGAAAATGTGCACCACAGCACCCCATGATCTTTGTTTTACTGTCATGTCCAACTATGGGCGCCTCCTACATGAGCTGCACTTAACATTACCTTGTCTCAGGCTTCTGTGGCCTTTTGTTGCCTTCAAAGATAACCCTTGTTTCTTCTTTCTAACAGCCTTGCACTGCACTCCCACTCTGAATATGGACAAAAAAAAAAAAAAAACGACAGAAAGCAAATGGACAAAAGCTTTACTTAGAGAGGAATGTGATGCACAAATTTAAGCTTGAACATTTTTTCCATTGAAAAAGCATGTAGAATGTGACAGAGCTCCATTTATTTCTATCTAAGCTTTTCTCTGTGCTATTAGGGTATTTAACAGAGCACAAATCATACTACAGTGAGATGTGTTGTTGGTTGTCGGGGGGGACAAAGGAGGATATATTCAGTTGCCAGACACCATTAACCAACGTGTCATGTATCATATAATTCAGTAATAACATGATACAAAGGTGCTCACCACTGTAATGGGAAACTACCCTGAACTTGTTTCCCCTGAGTTCTGCTGTCTGCTCCAAAGCTTGTTAGCATAACCCTGCATCATGAAAACCTCCAAGGTCAATTAGAAACATACAGTGACTGGGCACTTCATCGCAGGTGGTTCAAAAGTGAATCAAATTGTCCAGAGGGAGAGATGTGAATAGAAAAAGGGTGTGTGTGTACATGTGCATCTTCAGTATGCGAGAGAGGCATGGCGGCAAATGTCATTGTGTGCGTTTAGAGAGAATAGGAGCCACACTTTCTTAGAGCGGTAGACAGCTAATTAAAATTTTGCTCACCACCTTAAAAGATCCTTGTCGTTCACAGTTCGTACCTCTCAGAACAAAGCATTAAATACCACTCTGCCGTTCTGTCACAGCTGGTTTGATTCTACAGAATGATGAAATGTACTCATTGAAAAATCACCTCAGCAAGGTCTGAAGCTTCTGTACCAGTTCTCCTTTTTATTGTACTTATCCATAATCCATGATGCATGAGTGAGAGGCTGCCAAAATATTCATCAGCAGCAGATTTTTCATGGCCAGAACTTGCACTGAAGCCTATACCAAAAAATTTAAATGTTCTATGGGATATCTGTTGTGTAATTTCTTTAATATAATAATTCATATTTATTTTTATTTATATTTTTTTATTTATTTTATATCTAATTTTCTCCCTGTGATCATTTTCTACTCAAGGCAATATTATGGGTTACTTTTATTTGCTCTTTAGTAATCTCATTTTTTATTCACTTTGGGTCACTGTGTCAGCTAAATGCGGGAAAATGCTGAAATGTAAAAGTCTCATTTCGAAGCTGTTGGCATTTGTTTATATTCAGTTTCATGCACGGTTGAGAACTGCACACTAAAGGCAGGCAGAACAGAAAATGAGATCTGTTGACGGCAGTGCGTCACTCAGCTGCCCAGTATAGGTAGTTTATTGTCTCGGTCCACTTTCACTCACCAACGCCAAACCAGCAGCCCACAATCACCAAACAGAGAACAAGTTGTTCCTCGTTGTCAAATAAGAAGGACGCCTAAACAGACTGCTGGTGCTTGTTGCACAGCTCACTTGCTCTGGTCATTGTAGAGGACCATTTTAAAACTGTTTTACTGTTGAACTGCTGCGGCTCTGTGGCTTCGTCGTCAGGAACTGAAACCCAAGTTTCTATCTCTGCTCAGCCTGTGGAAGGTATGAATGAAAATCTGCAATTGGCTGGAATGCAATAAGCTTTTTCCTATAAACTGATTTATTCGTATAACCATTTAAACTACTTGAGGGGTACAGTCAAAGTAGCTGCCAACATGTGTGTAATTTAATGCTCTATAACGCTATGTGGGAAGTACAGGCAGCATTTTTTTGGATTGGTTCTTTAAATAATAATCTGTCAGGCTACTGTGATCAAAGATTCATTTTCATAACTTACTTTAAAAAATAAGTTGCTTTATGTTCAGTAGNCTCTTAATGTTAGCACCCATTAGCTGAGCACTGCCTGCTATATACTTTCATTATATTTTCAACACCTGTCTTAGTTTTTGTGTGTATTTTTGTCCATAATGCTGGTAAAATGTAGTTCTTTGTTGAAAGAATAAAAAAACATATAGCAGGAAAGGTCAGTGTAGTCATTTAGAGCTACTAATTAAAACAGAAGATGCTGTATGTCTGGTTGATAACTTTCCACAGAGGCTCTGTTCGCTCCGTTTATGACAACGAGTGAGAAACACTCACATGGTTTGCGAGTCATAGAGTTCACACGGGTCGTGACACTCAGAACATTTACATGCAGGAATAAACAACAGCCCAGCCACCTGGCCTTCGACATTTCATTGTTTACAGGGTGTACGCATGATGATTAAAGGCAGCTCTTTGTTCATAAAGCGTTCTACAAGTAGCTTAACTACTTCCTGCCAAACATGAATGGAGAAGCCTGCCCGCGTTAATTCCCGTCTCCGTGAATGACTAACAGTGAGTGTTGGGTTATAAACTGTGACTGGTGCTGTGGGCATTTCCTTCGCCTCTGCCTCGTGTGTTGCTGGGTTTTGGGGGTTTTCTTCAAACGATGCCACCCCGAAAGTGATTGTGAAAG
The DNA here is from genome assembly GCA_029875015.1 of Lepomis gibbosus. Taxonomy (NCBI): domain Eukaryota; kingdom Metazoa; phylum Chordata; class Actinopteri; order Centrarchiformes; family Centrarchidae; genus Lepomis; species Lepomis gibbosus. Next base: position 3,664 of record JAPMOB010243911.1, on the reverse strand, counting down.
CTTTTGCGGGCCCTTTTATGTCATCGGCCCTATAAATGGATTGAGAGATGTTATTGGCTGAGTCACACGCGTGTGGTAATAAACATGTGCGAGCCATCATGTAAGAAATCAAAGAAATGTGCACTGGCATGCGACAGTAAGTACTATGTGCTTCTTCTCTTCTCTCCCTGGTTATCTCTTCTTCTTTCTCTCTGTGCTTCTCTCTGAATGACTCCTCTCACTCACATTATTACATTAAGCCGTGGATTAAGAAAAGTCCAGCAAGACCCTGATTTCATTCCTCTTCTAACTGTGTAACAGTCTGTCCGTCATCTTTTCTGCTCTCTCATCAGTCTCACAGCACGATATGCAAGTCCTCCAGGCCACAGTGGAATAGGGTCACCGCAGAAGAAAAACACAAGGTAATATGGCAAATACTTAATGTACCTCCTCTATTTGATTGGTTGATGTTGTTCTATATGCTGAGCATTCACTTTTTAAGTGCTTTTTTGCACCCTGTGCCTTCATATATCCAGTTTGCTTAATGCTTTCATGTTTTTCTGATACTCTGTTACCACCTCAGTGAGGTCAAAGGTCAGGGTGAACCAGGGAGCAGCTGGTAGGGAATCGTGTTTTGGTCAAAAATAAATCAGCAGGGTGTAGATGTGCCTCATACTTGCTTCCAACAGTGCCTCACAATGAAAAGACAGTTTCTCTTCTGCTAAATATCCCGTATAATATTCCCCATTACCTTTGCACAGGCATTTCAGCCTAATTAAACGTGCCCTTTCAGTTCTGAACACCTACAGTGTGATGGAAGTATTTTTTTTTTACTTCACGGAGTGGTTCTTCTCATTAACGTCAAGCCTAGTTCGATCAAATAGGCACACACGTAATTGTAAAGGTGCTTGTACATAATTTGCCTCCAAGCCGATCCACCTGAGCAAAGTAAGTAAATGTTGATGGTTCAGTTAATATTTAGAAAACATGACAATGTCTAACACCAAAACTAGGACTAACTCATGGCTAAATGCGTGAGGGGAAAAATTTACCTGCAGAGACTCAAAAAGAAAAATACGTCACAGTCATGTCATCGTGATTTTACTGACCAGTGACCGTTGGAGAGTTCAGTGCATAAACACGTCAGTGACCCCTTTCCCCCGAAAAGACTGTTTGAATCACAAAAAAAGGAAAATGAGGATCACTGTAAAGTTTTCACACAAGTTGCTTATTTGCACATAAAGTCTGTTAATCTCTGTCCTCAATCTACCTCTTTTGCTACTTGACAGGTGCTGTTCTGTGTGATGTGTTCTTTGGGGATAGCCCTTTTACACATCTTGGCAAAGAAGCTGCTAAATAAGCTACCACACTGTTTAATGCCAAGCTCTAGCCTGTAGCTAGCAGTCAGGGCACCACATCTTTCAACTGTGCCTGAACACACACATGCACAAAGGCCACTCACTTTCCTACCATCCCATAAAAATAAGCTTTTAGTCACTCCTACATGGTACCATATGGCACAGTTACACACACCTACTGTACTCATTTCATGTACTCACGTAACAAAGAGATCCAGTTATGTACATTTTAGACATTCACCCGCAAATCTACCCACACATACTGTACATAGACACCCCAGAGTCCAGTTGTCTGATGCTTTCAGCATTTGTTCGAGCTCAGAGGCAGTGGGAACTGACTTGTAGGCAAATAATTCCTCTTCAGCCGCCACTGAGCAATGGCAAAAATGCTGCAGGCAGCAGCTTCAGCCCTATGGGTGGTAATCTGCCCTCTCACATCCCTGACAACAAACCTCACTGCTGCTGCTTTGCAGAAATAGTCCGTTAATTCCTACACACATATGAAAATCCACACACAATACAAACAACAAACCTGCATTGGAGGTCAGTGAGCGGTGACAGTGTAACCACTCCTCTGTTGCCATCTGATTTGCATTCATAAGAGCCTGATTATTGTTATTATTTAATTGCTTTCTCGCCATCTGAAAAGTTATTTTAATCATCCATGAATTGTCTCCTCTCCTACCCCCGAAGCGAGCCTGTTTTAGCAGCTCTAAAATGGGAAAACAATTGATGTCTATCTCAGAGACTGCACACTTTCATGTGATGAAATGCGTTTCCCTCCAGGTGCTGGAGTTTTGGTGTTTTTTATGCTCTTTATGAGACATTCTGCCCGTTAGCCAAAGCTAAAGGAACTATCCTCTAGCAGCAACATCTGCATTTTTCACTTGCAGTCACTGATAAAGATTGTTCTTCCATTGTTGAAACATGTCCAGTGTGTCTGGTTAAACCCATACTGCCCAGTTGGAGGGTGCATTCTTTGTTGTTATGTATGTTCTTTGGTGTTCATACCAGTTAATTGTGCATTAAAACACTACATGAGCTTAGTTCCAAGACAAGAGGCTGCTCTTGTTTTATTTGTCATGCTTCCCTTTCCAAGGATGAGTAATTGATGATTACAGAGTGCCATAATGGAGCTTCTCGTGCTTTTCCACACTTCTCACAGTAGGTTGCTTCCTCATGTTGGTACTCATTTATTTCTTATTCCTGATGAACTGCTCTTTGGCGAAGAAACCTGCACAAAACTAAGCTAACGTGGCTTTACAGTCTGAATATTACCGCTTAGTGTCTGTTTTCTGCTGGTGCTACAGGGCACTTGTTGTTTGTACTGCTGTGTTACATTATGCCTTTAAAGAACCATACCGGTATCTCTGCCAGTTTTAGTTCTTCCCCGGCTCTTCCAGGCTGCGTATCTATGGGCAAGATACTGAACCCCAAATTGCCTCTGGTGGCTGTTCTGCCAGTATATGAATGCGTGTGAATGTTAGTTTCTGTTTGAGCACTTAGGCTCAGTGTATGAATGTGAGTGAATGGTGAATTTGATGTAGTGTAAAAGCACTTTGAGTGGTCTAAAAGCCTAGAAAAGTACTATACAAATACAGAGCATTTACATTTACATTTCTTTTACTACAAGTTAGCTATACCCTAATACTTTATATTTTTGCCGACCACATTTTAATGCATGCTTTGCAGTTTCAGATTATTGAACCTAACATATCTACAGTTCCCGGCAGCCATTGATGTCCATTAATTGTTGTACAAATTCAACTAAGAGACTCCTAACATTAACACAAGTTAATACAAATCAATGGCTGCTGGGAACAGAAGAAGATATATATTTAAATTGGTGTTTGCGTGGTTTGGAAAACATATGTGTTTATTATTCTAAATCAGGGGTGTCCAAACTTTTTTCAATGAGGGCCACATACAGAAAAATATATGAAGGGCTGGGCCACTCACTAGAGGTAAGGTATTTTGCCTCACCTCTAGAGTATTCAATTAAGTAACATCAGTCAAATGTAAATTATGCTTGATAATGAAGATGAAGATGCTTATCACAACTTTCCATTAATGGTTTTATTTTTTTTATGTAACAAAAATGGTAGGCAGTTCTTTCTTAAAACAGCAGTGTCAGATTGCTTCCAGTCAGGATGATGATCACCCTTCACAGCCCTGCAGTGGGAAAAATAAGGGGAAAGGGGGTAGCTATATTTAAGCTTAATACAAATAAGTTATTCTGCTTCTTATCATAACTAGCTTTTGTTAGAAAATATTAATGTGAGAAAACTTTAATTGACTGATTTTATTAACTAATTGGACTTATTAAT